>PITA01027624.1:0-20659 GCA_004023965.1 Spilogale gracilis | reverse complement strand
AGAACATAGGCAGTAACCTCTTTGACATCGGCCACAGCAACTTCTTTCAAGACACGTCTCCAAAGGCAAAGGAGACAAAAGCAAAAATGAACTTCTGGGACTTCATCAAAATAAAAAGCTTCTGTACAGCAAAGGAAACAGTCAACAAAACAAAGAGGCAACCCACAGAATGGGAGAAGATATTTGCAAATGACACTACCGACGAAGGGCTGGTATCCAAGATCTATGAAGAACTACTCAAACTCAACATCCAAAAAGAAGATGAACACATAAAAAAATGGGCAAGAGACATGAAGAGGCACTTCTCCATAGAAGATATACAAATGGCTAACAGACACATGAAAAAATGTTCAGCGTCACTAGCTATCAGGGAAATTCAAATCAAAACCACACTGAGATACCACCTTACACCAGTCAGAATGGCCAAAGTTAACAAGACAGAAAACAACAAGTGTTGGAGAGGCTGCGGAGAAAGGGGAACCCTCTTACACTGTTGGTGGGAATGTAAACTGGTGCAGCCACTTTGGAAAACAGTGTGGAGATTCCTTAAAAAATTAAAAATAGAGCTACCCTATAACCCTGCAATCGCACTACTGGGCATTTACCCCAAAGATACAGATGTAGTGAAAAGAAGGGCCATATGTACCCCAATGTTCATCGCAGCAATGGCCACAATCGCCAAACTGTGGAAAGAGCCAAGGTGCCCATCAACAGATGAATGGATAAAGAAGATGTGGTACATATATACAATGGAATACTATGCCTCCATCAAAAAGGATGAATATCCAACTTTTGTAGCAACATGGACTGGACTGGAAGAGATTATGCTGAGTAAAATAAGCCAAGTAGAGAAAGTCAGGTATCACATGGTTTCACTTACTTGCAGCGCATGAGGGGTAACCTGGAGGACAGTGGGAGAAGGAAAGTAAATGGGAAGTAGGGTAATCCAGGGAGAAAAACGAAACAACAGAGACTTTGGACATAGAAACAAACTGAGGGACTTGGAGGGATGGGGGTGGAGGGATGGGGGAGCCTGGTGATGGGTACTGGGAGCACCTATTGCGTGGAGCACTGGGTGTGGGGAATGGGGAATGAATCTTGGAACACTGGAAAAAAATTTAAGTAACAATAAAAAATAAATAAATAAAAATTAAAAAATTTAAAAAAAAAGAATGAACTGTACCACGTTCTTACATCACACACAATAATAAACTCAAAATGGTTTAAAAACCTAGATGTGATTTTTTTTGGGGGGGGGAAGACCTAAGATGTGAGACCTGAAACCATAAAATTCCTATTAAAAAATAGGCAGTAATTTCTTTGATATTACAAAATTAAATTATTGGTACTATGTACAGCAAAGGAAACCACCAACAAAATGAAAATAAAAACTAGTGAATGGGAGGAGATAGTGGAAATGATTTATCCAATTAAGGGCACATATACAAAATATATAAAGAACTCAAAGACTCGAAAGCCAAATAATCCAATTTAAAAATGAACAGAAATCCTGCTTTGACATTTTTCCAAAGAAGACATACATATAGCCAACAGACACATGAAAAGATGTTCAACATCACTAATCATCAGGTAAGTGCAAATCAAAACCACAATGGGATATCATCTCACACCTCTCAGAATGGCTAAAGTCAGAAACAGAAGACATAACAAGTGTTGGCAAAGATGAAGAGAAAAAGGAAACCTCATGCACCATTGCTGGGAATGCAACCTGGTATAGCCACTGAGGAAAATAGTATGGAGGTTCCTCAAAAAATTTAAAATAGAATTACCATATGATCCAGTAATTCCACAGAAGGGTATTTACCCAACAAAATGAAAACACATTTGAGGGGCGCCTGGGTGGCTCAGTTGGTTAAGCGACTGCCTTCGGCTCAGGTCATCATCCCGGAGACCCAGGATGGAGTCCCACATCGGGCTCCCTGCTCGGTGGGAAGCCTGCTTCTCCCTCTATCACTCCCCCTGCTTGTGTTCCCTCTCTGGCTGTGTTTCTCTCTGTCAAATAAATAAAATCTTTAAAAAAAAAAAACACAATTTGAAAATATATATGCGCGTCTTTATTTATTTCAGCTTTATTTACAACTGCCAAGATATGCAAGCAACCCATCTGTCCATAGACAGATGAATGGATAATGAAGATGTAATATATAATATAATCATATATATTATATTATATAATATATTATATATTTTATAGCATAGTATTTTATATGTACACACACTATGAATTATTACTTAGCCATTAAAAAGAATGAATCCTTGCCATTTGCAACAACACAGATGGATCTAGAAAGTTATTACACTAACTGAAATAAGTCAGTCAAAGACAATATCCATATGATTTCACTTATATGTGTAATTTAAGATACAAAACAAATGAACACGGATAAAAGAGACAAACAATAAAAAAACATTATTTAAATGAAGAGAACCAACTGGTTGTTGCCAGAGGGGAGGCTGATGGGGGACAAGTGAAGCAGATAAAGGGGATAAAGAGTACACTCATTCCAATGAGCACTGAAAAATGTATAGAATTGTGAAATCTTTATATTGTATACCTGAAATGAATAGAGCACTGTATGCTAATTACATTTGAATTTTTAAAAAATAAACTAAAAAAATAAATTTCATTTCATTTAAAAAATTTAAATGAAGTGTTCATGGGAAACCGTGTAAGGACTTGCAAGTTAATTTGAGCCTTTGGACATATTCTTGGCAATGGGTACTTAGTTGGTTATATCTGCAATATTGAAAACATACCTATATATAATGGTTTAATTTGACATAAGTCAAAAATTTTAGGAGACCAGTTATCTGCAAGGCACTCTGTTGAAGACATAAATACAACTAAGTATAGTCCTTGTAATCAGAAGCCTCCAATTTACCTAATGCGGGTAGTGAAACACATAAAGCACAAATGAGATAAAAGAATAAACTTCCTAAGAATAAATATATGAAGATGTAACAGAAAGCTTAAAAATAAAATGCTTCTGTTACAAATGTAGGAGATAATTACCTTATATCTTCTTATTTTGTGTATGTGTTTGTTAATTGTATAAATTCCTACTATACACAAGTCACTGTTGAAGGCTTTGCCAAAGCACTAATACACAAAAAACCAAATTAGGCTTATTTACTTTAATTTTCTGAGACCTAATGACTTTAAAAGTACATGATAGAGGCTTCAATTTTTGTAAAAAGAAGAACATAATGGAATTCATTCAAAGAAAAAAACATTATCTTTTAGCTTAAATTATTTTTTGCATATTCATTTCTGTTCTTGTCCATGTGCACATATAATAACATAGTCAAATAACGAAAAAGTGTGTGTCAAGAAGTTTTTGTTTTTTCCAAAGAGGCCTTATCCATAGTAATTGGTCTGAAGGTTCAGAGAAAAAAGATTATTTTGGTCTGATGTGATCTAAGATTTTCACAGAAAACTTGAAAAGAGGTTAAACTTTAACAAAAGAAGGTTAAACTTTAACAAAGGAAGACAAGCAACTGCATTCCAAGACAATGGAGTAGTATTAGCAAAGCCAGAAGGTAGAAAATGAGGCATGTAGGGAAGTTGTAGAAAGTAAAACTAGTAGAGAAAAATTATATAATCATAGGCTCAGGTTTGTAAAATGACCTTAAAAGCCATCTAGTACAATAACTGAGGGTTGAAGCCAATTATGAAGAATTTGGCCACTATATTAGAGGCAGCAAAAAGTATTCAAAGTTTCTGAGCCAGCAAATGGCATGATCTAAGCAGTGTTTTAGTAAAATTACCTCCCAAAAATGCATATTATTGACTCTGAAGCAGGGAAGACAGGAAACAGTCAGTGTAGATCCCTTCCCTCTGACTGTGGAGTCCTGCTCAGCCTTTAAAGTTAATCCGGTACCATTTCTGGATTATGCCCTCTTAGAAACCTCCAGTTATCTCTCTTTCCCATGAATTCCCAAAGCTCTTGGTCTGTGCCTGTATTATGTACGCAGGACTTAGTCATACAGATGATCTCTAACTCTAACCCCTCCAACTATGTCTGTTCCTTGATGGCTGATGGTGTGTTGCCTTAATCTGCTTATCTTTACCTCTCTCACCATGGGTATTACCTAGCACAGTGTTTATAGTAGTCTCTTAAGAAATATTTATGAAATTATATTTTGATACCAAGGTTATTTTTATTATATTATTAATCAAAATTATCTGCAATTAGAAAGTTTAAATAATTTGAAGAAGTGTACTGTAGATAGGTGCTGCAGCAAGAGTGTGGTACATAGAGGGATCCAAAAGTGGTCAGTCTGGCCAGAGAACTGGGCTAAGGGGTGGGACAGGCAGAAATAGTGACAAAAGAAGTGCTGAAGAGGTAAGCAGAAGATGGTTTCTACAGGACCTTGGAAGCCACACTAATGAGTTAATACTTTACTCTGAAATAAATAGGGAACCCAAGAAGGAGTGAGAATGAAGATGACAAGAGGCAGGGAGACTATTATAGTAACCCAGGCAAGCAAAGACTAACTTTAGTAGTAGTAATGATGACAAAAACAAAGACAAGTTCAAAAAACACTACAGAGGCAAAATCAAATGGACTTGAGAAAGATGGAGGGAAACAAAGATGAGGGGAAGAAGGAGTAGAGAATGATGCTTCAGTTTCTGGTTTGAGCATCTGGGAGCTTCCATTCACAGAGAAAGGGAACAATGGAGAGGATCAAATTCTAAGATGACACGATGAGTTTAGTTTAGGACGATTTGGTTGCGGCTTCTGTAAGATATACAAGCAGAGATGCCTAGTATGTAGTGGAATAGGGTACACAGTCCAGGAAAAAGTTCTGGAATGGAGGTCTAGATTTAGAGCCATCAGGTGAAGGTGGTAACTGCAACCACTACAGTGGGAGGTATTGGTCAGGGAGAGTTCAGTAAGTGAGAAGAAGAGAGGATCTATGAAAGAATCATAATAAAAAACAGTTGTTAAGCCATGATCAGAGGATAAAGAGCTCCAAAAAAAAAAAAAAAACCCAAAACAAAACTGAGAAGGTGCTGCTAGAACAGAAAGAGGAAAACCAGGAGACAGTGGAAGGGTACTGAAGCAAAAGAACAGATCTCAACAAGAAATGGTTATGGTGTACAATAAACGACTCAGAATTGTCCATTGGATTAATGGTTCTGTCTCAGTAGAGTATTATGGAAGAAAAAAGACTACAGTGGACTGGATGCCTGGGTGGCTTAGTTTGTTGTGACTGCCTTCACTCAGGTCATGATCTCAGGGTCCTGGGTTCAAGTCCCACATTGGGCTTCCTACTCCACAGGAAGTCTGCTTCTTCCTCTGTCCCTCCTCCCAGTAATTCTCTCAATCTCTCTCTCAAATAATAAATAAATAAAATCTTCAAAAGAAAAAAAGAAGAAGAAGAAGACTGCAGTGGGCTGAAAAGTGAAAGACAAATGAGAAAGAAAAAAAGGGAGTCGAAGTCTAAGGTTGACTCTAAGTCAACCCATAGAGAGCACAAGTGAATAAAGAAAATGGAGTCCCTCAAAGACACAGATTCCATGGCTAATGTTAGCATATGCTTCTCCCTCCAATATTATGTTTAGTTCGTAGAGGTGATATGGAATTAAATGAAACTTTAGTAGTAACCATGATAGAAAAAATAATAGCAAAATGGCAACATACAGACTAAGGCAGTGTAAGAAAAAGGCCCATCCTTTTTACTTTGGTGACAGACCATTGAAAGAGTTGACTGCACATTCCTAAGCCTTGGGATTTACTTAGCAGCAACTAACAAATTTACTTCCTTTTTCTCTTCTAGTACCTACCACTGCAGGTTACCATTAAGCTGTCGGTGAAGTATGGCTCACCAAGGAAGGACTCAGAGAAATGAGTGAGACTCACATACTCTAGAACTATACTGTCCAGTACAGTTGCTGGTAGCCAGACGTGGCTATTTAAATCAAAATTTTAATTAATTAAAATTTAATTTAACTTTAATTTTATTTCATTTTGTTTTGCTAGCCACATTTAAGCTACTCAATAAGTGCATGTGGCTAGAGGCTGTTGTGTTGGACAGCACAGATTATAAAATACTCCCATCCCTTCAAAAAGTTCTACTGGACGGCACTGCTCTGGAGTGAAGAAGCTCTTTCAGAGTGGTCTTTTATATTACCCCAAGAAGATTATGAACACCCGCTGAGAGTCCCAAGAATGAAGCTTTTCACATGCCGGCTTGGCTCCATCCAATCAGGTTGAAGCCAAAAGTGGAAGAAAACTACGTGATGTCAATTCCTCCTGCCAGATCTTTAGTGAGGTCACAGGCTAAATATTATGAAAGAAAACCCTCCAGAACTTGGGGGCCTATCAAAGGATGACTTACCTACTAAGATCCACTTTGGGGATGAAGATAATGTTCAAAATAACAGATTTCAGAATAAAAAAGTAGAAGTCTGCTTATTTTTTAAAATGGTGCTTAAAACATTAGAATTCATAACTTATTGGAATAGGTGATACTAATGATGTCCCTGCAAGTTGTTCAACCCTATATTTCTACCCAATACCTGTCCCAGTAAGCAACCAAGCATTTAATTCCTGAATTTGCATATAAGTCAAAAGAATAACCTTGTTTATTACCTAAAATTTGATTCCATAAAAGAGAAGATTCTCATGTAGGACTAGGAACCAGAAACACTATTATAATAGAATATAATTATATATTAGGAGAAAAAAGGAGAATGCAAAGGGAAAAACCAACATTGCTCTGGAATTTGGTGCCAAGGTTCCCATATACCACCTTTCATAAAATGGCAACAGAGGCATTCCAGAGGATCAGGAAAGAGACACAATGAATATTACAACCAGTAGAATTTTCATGCTACTCATATAATGAGAACCGAAATCTGCACACTGTATCATTTCAACTATGAGAAAGCAGGTGTTGAGACCAACGCAGCAGATTGAAAAACAGACCTTGGTCTGCTGCTCATGGCACAGGGATACTACTCTAATGTCCTATACCTGTAGGCTATTTTTCTCTTAAACCACTGGACTACATAAGTCATAGACAGAAAGCAAACTGTGCCCATGTAACAAATGAAAAAAAGCACAAGAATGTAAACGTTCACTTCCCAAGGCATTCAGCTAACAAGCCTGCCTTTCTAGTCAAATGTAGCAGGATTTCAGGGAAAGAGGGTAAGTGTATAAAAGAATAATTGGACTAGCTATTGCTTTCTTACATAATAAAAACTAGCATTGTGTAAAAAAAAAATAGAATGTAGGGTTGATTTTGTTTTTTTTTTAACAGAGAAGAATGATAAATTAAAATCCTTAAGTCCTAAGGAAAGTTGACATTTTCTTCTGAAATGCTGGACTTTAAGATTCAGAAACTATATTATAGTTGAAAGAGCAACCTTTCAGAAATCAGGAAATTCCAAAGCAAGCCTACAGCCGTGCTTTCTTGGACACACTACATGTGGTACATATTTTACGGTCCATGTTTAACAAATAGCTGGGAGATGAAAAAAAAATTTCCACACATTCATCATTGCGGAATACAATCTATAGAAGAAATGGGACAAGTTTGAGATATCTTGAACACTGCTCTAAGAATTAATATTCTGTTAATCTAATTTTAGCAATTTGTTTTCTTTTTTTTAATTTTTAGAACAAAAGCCATCCTGGTTGAAAAAAATATATATGTGTGTAAAATGCTATGTCCCTTGCCATCCTATAAATCTGAGAAGAGGTCCCCCTCTTTTGGCAACTCTCTAAAAATCTCATGAAATAAATGTTTATTTTCCTCAACTCCATACTTCATTTTCTATCTTTGGAACTTAAAAATACTTACATAATTGTCTTCAAATATGGCTTGACTTTTCTTCTTTGATGGAAACAGCATTCCTGCCAACTTTAAAATTTATAGCTACTACCATATTTTTTTAATTTTTAAAAGCACAAAAAATACCACAACCCCTTAAGTGATTTTGAAATGAACATTTCTTCATATTCATAATTGTCCCATGTCACACTGAAATGCACTCCTACTCGGCATACAAATGGAAAGAACATTCACTCTGAGTCTCATTTAGAGACAATGTCAGCAACTAAAAAAATATTCCAGTGGCAATCACACTCTAGTCATCATAAATTTCATAACAAAGTAAAATGGTGCATCTAGTAATCAAATTCCTCTGTGTATCTCTTTGCATCTGTGTGTGTGTGTGTGTGTGTGTGTGTGTGTGTGTGTGTGTGTGGCACTTTCCCACTTTTACAGCCTACACCAGTTTGCAAAAGCACTTTCCCACAACTTCATTAATGTGATCTTCCAACAATCCTGAGATGTATACAAGACAGGGATTATTTATTATTCCATTTGACAGAGCAGTAAACTGAGATACAGAAAGGCTAAACGACCTGCTAAAACCCAAAGCTCACCAGTGACGAACCTTGGAAAAAATATCCAGACTGCTGACTCCGAGGCCAATCTTTAAAAGAAAGTTTAGATGTGCAATTTAAATTGAATGAAAAATGTGCATAGTTGCTAGGTTTCTAAAGCAGTTTGAAAAATGCTTCTTTTTTCTCCTCCAACATCATAAACGTTCATAGTCTTATCTCACTGCTGGAAAAATGGGTAGTCACCTGGATTACAGAAAGACTGCATCAAAAAAGCTGAGTTTGAAAGATATTTATATTTGCAAAATTATATGCCTTTGGAAACCTAGCCAACAGCTTCTAAAGTGGAAAATATTGAAACTCTGGACTGCTTATCTTTAAAAATAAATAAGTGTATGCGGCGCCTGCGTGGTGTAGCCGGCTGAACATCTAACTCTTGGTTTTGGCTCAAGTCACGATCTGAGGGTCATGAGGTTGAGACCCACGTGAGGCTCCACATTCAGCGGGCAGTCTGCTTGAGATTCTCTCTCCCCTTCTCCCCCTAACCTTACCCAGCCCCTTGTACTTGCACAAGCTTTCTCTCTCTCTCTCTCTCTCTCTCTCTCTCTCTCTCTCTCTAAAATAAATAAATCTTTATGAATAAATAAATAATCTGGAGGGAAAATGTTTCAAGAAGACTACAGGGGTGAAATTAAATTGCAGCATTGATTATAAAACTTGTTCAAAAAACCATGAATCCTTTCCAAACTCCTGTGGTTCTTTTCTGTTTCCTCTTTGATTCAGGGACCACAAAGGGGCAATGCTGTGACATCCTTTTCACTTCTAAGTTACAGTGTCAAGTTTACATCTACATCTGCTACATTTTTATAAGAACCTAACTGGCACTTGTAACCAATAAAAATCAACATTAAAGGCAGCATTCCTGTTATTTCAAATGACTCAAGGATATGTCATTCTTTTAAATTCCTCAAAGAAGCAAGTGAAGTAAATAGAGAATGTGTCAGCTTAACTTTTTACATGTGTTTCTCTCTACTTTTCAATTATTAGGCAAGCTCCTAAAGACAAAAATATTTTTTTTCTTTTTCTTATATATTTTCCCCCATAGCAACTAGTGTAGTGCTTGGCACCCACACACAGCATTCACTGGCTGTGCTGGAAACTGGGCAGAAATTTTCAGGTCCCCACTTCCAAGCCTAGGGACAGAGAGGCATATCAGAGTCTAGGTTTCTTCTTACTGGTGATTTTGCAGAAGGAAATCAGCAGCACAGATGATGGTGAGAACCACAGAGGCTAAAAGAGAGGGGAGCAGATCTATGTGAAATGCCTGTGGAGAAAAGACCTATCTAGAAGTTGGAGTGGGTCATGTGGCTAAAAAGGCAACTGACAGAAGGAAGGAACATACTCATCACTGTGTTCTAACAACTTTACACATAAGTCACAGACAGAAAATAGTTGAGAAAAACTAATCTACCACACAGTGGATGCAAAATATACCTACACCTGTGGTTAAGCCATTCTGACAACAGCCAAGTTTAGAATGAGACAATTTTCCATTGGATAATTGGGCCTTTGCTCCCTAACACACACGCCTCGACATTCCTCAGGCCTCTGTGTAGTTTAGCTTATGTGATCTCCGTATGTTTTGCTTCTAAATCAGAGTATAATTAAATAAAATTGTTACACATTTTGTTGTTATTTTTTTTTACTTGTCCCCTATTTTTGAATATGCAGTTCAAGTAATGGTACTTGACCCCTTTACTTTACATTTTATATAAAATAGACTCTCTATTATATACTTGAAGTTGGAATCATGTATATACCACCAATATATTGTACCGTTAGAATCAAAATTCCTTAAAAGCAAGCAAAAACTGGTTCTACTCAAGGGCTGGAAAAAACAGTGAATTCAGGGTCTTGAAAATGTCACATAAGGAATAACCAACCCTGAATAACTAAGCATATCCATATGACAGTAGCTGTGAATACAGCAATAGAATATTAGAATATAACAGAATACATGTATGATAGAATAGCAATATATAGACAAGCTTATATGAAGTAAAAATACATTGTAGAAAAGAAAATGTTCATCCAAAAAGATTCCATTTACGTTTATTTACAAAGGATAGTTTAAAAAAAATAGACCTCTATATTCTTATGTAGGGATATTAAAATAGCTTGTATCCTGTGAATTGCACTTGTTATTTCAAATTTATGTGAGAAAGTGTTCCCAAAACATATTCTAAATGTGCATCTGTTACTGCTTATCTACGAGAGTTCAAGTACAAACTGCAGATTATCATCCAAAAACAATGAATATCTAAGACACATATGACTTCATATGCTGCACAATGAAAGAGCCAACTACTTTATCAGGAAAACATGGCCTCATGGCCGTGAGGTTTAGACCTCCTACGTGGTCGACTCAGAGTTAATCCTGACAAAGACTATGCTCTCAAATGTAGTAGGGTTGTAGCAGAAATTCACAAACTGCATTCTAACCAAACCAGCACAAGGGATGCATGTGGTAATCAAGTGTTTCACGTACTTTGCAAACCCAATGAAGTCTTCGTGGTTGGTGTTGATGTAGGAGACTTGGATGTCAATCAAGAGCAGTACCTATAAGTCGAAGAGAAATACTTCAGTGAAAACTCATCACAAATATTCTCAAATACAAAACTCAGTAACTGCCTACAAATTATTTATCTTCATCTGATTTTTGAAAAGATGCTTTAGTTAACATGAAAAGCTGTATTGATTTTCTTCATTCTCATAGTTTTTTATTCTAGATTCATAAATTAAAAATCTACTTCAAGAAGTCTAAGTCCCACAAGAAGACAACAGCATTATAGTTTACAGGCATGTACTCTTTGCTTATTTAACACAGAACCTAGAATTATTCTGGCCTTCTAAAATGTAGGCATAATGTTCAAAGGGACATGCATGTACCAATAAGGGGCTGGCTCTGTGGACACTGTATATTAGCCATGAAATAACAATATGATCTCATTTTTCCTCTTCTACCTCTTCAAGCTCCTTCTAGGCAAGCATAAGACACATTTCATCAACCAACTCAAAAAGGCAATATATGAATAAATAGAAAGCATCCTGGAGATCACCAGGATTCATTATCAAAGCTTCAGTCAGGTTTCTGCTAAAAGATCCCCTCCACAGATGGATCCTCCCTGCTCATTCTATATAAGCTAGCACTCTCTTTATATCCTATTATTCTGCCTTACTTCCCTTTGTAGCACTACCACTAGCTGACATGGTAAGTTTCAACATAGTCCATATATAGACCCCATCTGCCAAATCCACTGCTCTATCCCCAGTGCCTAGACCATCACACACATTCAATCAAGACTCTTCAAGGAATGAACTGAATCCATGTTCCAGTAAACATGAAACATGAAAATGTTCGAATCACAAGATTCTTCTAAACTCTTAAGTCAGAGATTTGGAAAGTCCTTCTGTAAAAAAATGTTCTTCAATAGAAGACGAGAGGGCTTAGAATGGAATGGGAGAGGGTGGAGCAACCAACCAGAAACCATAAGAGAATTTTATTCCAGAGATATTCAAAACTGAGTTCCCCTTCCCATCTCCTTTTGTTCTCCCAACTGTGTCCCCTGTTTTTCTAGAATGTTGAGACTTGTTAACAGGAAAAAATACTTAAGAATCCCTGCCCACAGGGGCACCCGAGTGGCTCAGTTAGTTAAGCAGCTGCCTTTGGCTTGTGTCATGATCCTGGGGTCTCAGGATCAAGCTCTATGTTGTCACTGTGGGGGGGGGGGGTCCCTGCTCAGCAGGAAGTCTGTTTCTCCCTCCCCTTCTGCCTCTGCCGCTTTACTGACCCCCACTCATGCTCATTCTCTCTCTCTCTCAAATAAATAAAATATTTAAAAAAAAAAACTAACAAAGAATCCCTGCCCACACGCCTCCAGAGCTCTGCACTTTGACTCTGTTGAATGAACGTCTGATAAACACAGTAGCCATATTCACATCGCCTCCCTCCACTGAAGATAATATTTGAATGCATCAGTGCCCTCATGATAACGGTTCACTGGCATAGTCTATATAATGCTTCCCAAAGAGTACTTTCTCAGGAAAGCCTTCTCCGATGCTCAACCTGTACCCCCACCCGAACCCAGATTGGATCAATCTATTACTGTCATATAGACTATAGATCATATTATATTTTATATTTACATTGGACCTTATACTTTTTATTTGTTGTATATACCACAAATGCGACTAATTATTTGTATATATTTTGTTTGCTGTTTTGCTTCCCTGCAAGAGTGCAAGTAAACTCCGTGGAAGCAGGAATTCTACTTGTCTTGTTCACCACTTTATACCCATAATATAACATGATACATATTTGTGGCTACGAATTTATAACTTCTACCACCCCTGAAGAAGACTTTGCTTTAAAGAGAGCAATTTATTACCATATAATTAGTACATGGCCACTTATTATTGTCTGTCACTACCCAGTGCTATGAGCTCTAAGGCTTTGTTTTCATGGCTAATCTGGCTGCTCATCTGACCAAATCTTGCTATGAGTCCCAAGGGGACCTGCCAGAAAGAAGAAATAGATCACCCCAAATCCACCCCCCACTACCAATCATAAAGTCAAGGTATGGTCAATAACATCCCACCTGCATGAAAAGTTTCATACCATCAGATACAGTTTCATTTCTTCTCTTAATGAATGAAACTAAAGAGTTAAGAGGAATTGTCATTATTAGATTATCTGTGGTATTGCCTCCATTCTCCCTACAGTGAAGCCAGATTCTGTTAAATGTCACACTCCCAAATCCATTTGGCCAAGGCTTTGTATTAATAAACCATAGTGTTTAAGCACAAACAAATTGTTGCCACCATAAAGAGCAAAATATCTACATAATTCTCAACACTGCCTAAGGTTGTCATGAATATCTTGGCCGCTCACGCACATTAACTTGGACTCCAGTATAGGAAAAAAATAGAAAAAAAAAAAAAAAAGCTATGGCTGCGCTCATTCATATTCCTGGAAACTGGGAGTCTGTGTTCATCCTAGGAAAAGAGCCAGGTCGCATGTGGGGGATGAAAAGGAAAATAGCACATTTTTTTCTCATTTTTTCACTTTCTCAGAGTTTCTCACTGCCTTTTCACCCACAGTTCTTGAATATTTAGTTAAAGGAAAGCAGAGCGACCCCTGCTAGGGGCAATCACCCACAAAGTCAGCCACTTGCACACTCAGTGACACGTACGGAAGCACCTGGAAGAAGGACAGGCGCACACAGACGTCTGAAAAAACTGTTTAAGAAAGAAGTTCACAGATTTATGGTTTCTCCATTGATTTATTTTTTTTTAAGACTTTCACCCCCACACAAAGCTTCCAGAGCAGAGGTTGGTAATAATTTCTTAAAATTTTTTTAAAACTAAAAACTGCAAGAACACCTCAAAGCATTTCAGGTACAGAGGCTGGAGGAAATGGGTCACTCTCTGCCCAGCTACTCGAAAGCATCATATGACCCAAAGCAGCAAAGAGTTCAGAACACAGACGTGAGATCTACACAAACTAATATATTTCCATTACCAAGAGAACGCGTGTTCTTACTATGCTACGCGGGTCCAATTTACAGGTGACAAGCGAGAGCTTCTTCCAGTGGTTCACTGATTAACTGTCAGACCAGGCCATCTGAGATGACCCTTAGGAGAGAGACACCTGCTCCACCCCTTATCTCCCACTTGGGGAGTGAATTCATCATCACATCAGAGTTGCAGATGGAAGACAATTTCTCTTGAAATCAGAAAGGGCAATTCTTTTTCACAGATACTATGTGTCATAGCTCCTCAGGAAAAACAAGGAAAACCACTAAAATTAATGAAGAACTAAGAGCTGTATGTGGATTACTTTATTTCATCCTCACAAAATGCCTGTGGGTTAACTGACATTATCACTCCACTGTAAGATGAGGAAAGTGAAGCATAAGATGTCAAGTACTTTGTTATTTATACAGAAAGTAATGGGAGGGCTTGCATTCGAACTCAGGCAGTCTGAACCAGAAGCCCACAGTCTTAACAACGATGCTGTTTGAGAATATCATTTTAGGAGAACAAAAACTCTAAAACATGAAACATGAAGAAGTTAACAGTTGCTGATAATTAAGATAATAATTATACTACTTTTTCTTCAATATTGTTTTTACATAGGATTCCTAAGAGTTAAGTAGGATATATTATCCCTTGAATTTTATAAAGATACTAAATTAAAACAGTTATCTTATTGACTTAAAGTCAGGAGTATGGCTGATACTAGAGCTTAAGTTCCCTTGGTCCAACAGCAGCCATGACATTAGATGTGCGAGGTAACGTCTGGCGGCGGGATTTTATATCTGGCCCCCAGCTTCGTTTCATTGGTTCATGAGTTAACATTAGTTTGTTTATCTCCACTAAGTCACAAAGCCTAGTTTTTCTTCTTTTGGCTATTGTAGCTATCCAAGGGTGTGGAAGCTGGAAAACAAGTGAAAACTATAAATAATGGTTAATTAACTTTCAAAACACAATGATAAAAAGTAGTAGCAATGAATCCCATAGCTCAAGTAGAGAGCAAGCTGTTACTGAGTCGCACAGCCCAACGGACCGGGCCTCCATCCTTTTGTCCCTTCACTTTCTCCAGCACCCTTCCCCCTCACAAGCCCTCTCCACCCCGCACGCCCTCACCCTCTGTGGCAGGTGGCCTGCATCTCTCCTGGCAGTTTGTCTCGCTCTTCTATTCTGCCCTCCTCCTTTTTTTCCCTGACTGTCCCTCTCCACCTTTCCAATACACCTAGAAGCACAAAAATCTTGGAATTCTAACTTATAGAGACTTCTGAGATCATATGGACCAACCCCTCAATGTTGTACATGAGAAAACGACAGTCCTGAGAAGCGATTTTCACAAGAACACACTGTTATTCTGTGAAGAACACGTGGCCTGGGTCCAGTTTCCATTATAATGTTTTCTAAATAACTAAGAACAAAATCCATGTAAATTTAAGAAGCTTTTATTATTTTCACATAGTTCTTAGCGTTTTTTAATGAATTATCTTTACATAAAATAATCTTTTGAATTCACAGAGCTACATAAGATTAGAAGATAATTTTAGGGTCACTCCTTATAAGCCATATGCGTTTAATAAATAGAAATGTTTAAAAGAGCTGTTCTTAAACATTTTGTTTTCCAATCTTAGGTTCCAAGCACCTCAGAAAAGAAATCACAAACACCAAACATTGTGCATAAAATTTTTGGAATTTATGAATATCCTGATACCCATTTGTGTGTCCATTAAAGGTTAAAACCCCTGCTTAAAGAAAAAAATGTGGCATGTTTCTGGATTCTTTGTTTTCAAAGTGGGGTGCGCACGTGCTGGGGTACACACAATGATCCAGGGAGCACCGATGGAAAAAAAGTAATGGAACTCCTATTATTGCTTTCAAAATGTCATCCTTCTTAAGTTTTTATACTTGTTTATATTTTTAACATACACAAGATGTTAGCATAGCAACACAGGGATAAAATTCATAAATAAGTACAAATAAACATATGTGGTTGTGTTCTCAACTCCTTTTTTCCATTCAGAGACAAGCCAAATGTTGGAGACCACCAGACAGCCCTGGAGAGAGACCTTCCACTCCCCACAAGGACCCTGCCTGCCAAGGAAGCTTCCCTCACCTGGTCCTTTGTCTTCCCTTCTCGTTCTCGAATGTGGTTGGCAACAATCCTTTCTGTTTCCTCACAGAGTCTGGGGAAGTTGGCCAGCTATTAAGAGAAACAGATCTGAGTGTGAATACTCAAAAAGTTATGCTTCAAAAAAGAGGCAAAGATAAATTACTTTATCTTACGGAAGGTACATATTACCAATCTGGAAGCAAAAGTAAAATACCCTAAAGAAGAAAAGCAGAGTGACAGGAGGGGTTCCACAAACTATAATCAAAGTAACTACATGATCTAATAGGAAACACTTCAAAACCAGTAGAGAAATGCCCTGAAAAACAACAACCACCCAGAAACCCCAATACCATCTACTACCATGCTCTATGGAGTTGGCACTTAAAAAAGTTCAAAGATAAAGAAGATGGACATGGGGATGGAAAGGAGAATAATAATTCACGTTTATAGAGTACTTACCATGTTCTAGACTGTGCGTGAGCCACCTCATGAATTACCTCATTCAAAATTCACAACAATCATAAAAGGTAGATTCTATTATTAACCCCATTTTATAAAAGAAAAAAGTGAAGCACAGAGAAGTTAAGTAACTTGCCCAAGAGTAAACAGCTCAGAATTGGTGGGTCCAGGATTCCAACCCAAGTCCTCAGGCTCCAGAGCCCATTGTCTTGTCCACTACTCTTTGAGAATGATTCATTCCATGAACCACAGAGATATCGTTCCTAACAGATGTGCCTGTGTGTGTATATCATTCATCTCATCTAAATTATGCAGGTAATTGTCAAATATTTATTTCACAAAAGGGAATGAATTATTCATAGTAAGGAAGAAGAAGAATGGGATGCTGAGGATGTTTAAGGAGCCTTAACCTAGAAAGATTTAGTCAGGTAAAGTTGTATAGGAACAGAAGTGGGGAAAACTGAGCTCTCCAAGCAGAGGAACATGTGGGAAGACAATGTAGGACAGGAAAAATGAACGATAAAAGAAGTAAAGGAAGATCAGAGCAGAGAGGGAGGAAGATGATCTGATTGTGAAGCTGGAAAGATAAACGGGTCAGATCAGGGGAATCCTTGCAGACCTGCTACGAATTTTAGCTCCTGAAGCAAATCAGATGGGAAATGATGAAGACTTGGCCGGGGATGGCAGCAACAGAATGGAGAGAAGGGCACAAATTCATGCCTTAGGACAGGCCAAACATTAATTCCAATTCTTACTTAAAGCATTTACCCTCCCTTCAAAAAAAGCACTTTCAAGTTAATAAGAATAACATTAATATAAAAACAGGCAAAGAATATTTCCTTAAAAAATAAATTTAGGGGTGCTTAGGTGGCTCAGTCATTAAGCATCTGCCTCCTGCTCAGGTCATGATCCCGGAGTCCCGAGATTGAGCCCAACATCCGACTCCCAGCTCGGCGGGAAGCCTGCTTCTCCCTCTGTCCCTCCCCCTGCTTGTGTTTTCTCTCTCGCTGTGTTTCTCTCTGTCAAATAAATAAATAAAATCTTTTTAAAAATTTAAAAATATTTTTAAAAAATTTAATGATCTTTGATAAGCAGAAGAAAAATATTAAACTCCACAAAGGATCAAAGGTTCAAAGTAATACAAAGAAAGATAATAACAATCATGTTGTCAAATCACTATAATTGTTTTTATAATCCTGAATATAGATGAAAGTATACCAAAACTAGCACAGTTTAAACGTGTTGAAGAAACAGCAATGAAAAGAATCTTTCTGGAAAGCAACTTGGTGATATGTATCAAAAAAATCTCAAAGCCATCCATTCATATATCTGTTGACCTAATTATTTCACAGGCTTCTGAGATAAAATAATAAGGACTTTCATCACAGCATTACTTGGATTAGCAACAATAAAACAAATGAATTAACAAAACTCTTTAAAACACTTGGGTTTCTAACTCTAATGAAATTAAATAAGTTAAGGTAGACCCACTTACAGGATATAATTAGCCACTCCAAAAAATATACAATATCTAATTTTTTATTCTACCCAATTCTTAAATATTATCTAATAACAGGGTGAAGTGTTTATAATATGACAGTGAAGAAAATCAGGCTACTAACTGTATGTGATTACACACACAAACAAACACACACATACACACCGTCACAGGCTACCATATACCTTGATCTCCTTCAAGGATATAGCCTAAGACCTAACAAACCTCAGATTCTTGAGTAATGTTGTAGCCCCTAATATTCTCCTAACTTTAAGCAGTTAGAAAGAGGCCTCCCTGAGCTATGACTGATCCATGGTCAAACAAGGTCACTGTTCACCCCAACTTTACAGCATACATGATGCACACAGTGTCTTAGCTCAACAACAAACCGCACATCTTCGTAGAAGCATCATTATCACAAATCACCAATAAATATTAAACCTCTGAAGCTACACATCTACTGTCTGTACACAGAAAAAGATCTACACAAATACTGTAAAATGTTAATAGGCATAACCTCTTTGAATGATGATGGGATTATGCCTAATTTGCACTTTTCCGTACACATCCCAATATTGCCCAAATTTTTCTACAGTGACCCTAGAGTGCTTGTATAACATCACAATAAAAACATAGAAACCTCGCTGCCTGGGCCTCATAAATCACAGCCGAGGGTGTCTCTTCATGAGATCACCAAACCATTACCCTGTTCCTAAGACCCCAAGCTAAATCCTAAGATGTATGCTCATTTGGGAGCTTCCTTCATGAATAATGGCAGGATATAAATGGAGCTTCCACTCCAAGTTTTGGAAGCATTCTCCAAGAAAAGTTCTATCATGCCAGAAGCCCTTTTATATTCTGAGAATGTTGTAAGCTATTTTTTGTGAGGCCTGTAAAAAGGTGTAAGCCTAGAAGAGATAGCCAATCAATACCAGTCATTCTTCCTAACGAATACAAACCTGGGTGGTGTATCTGACACTAACCACTGGCCTCCCTCGGCCCACAGGGCAACTGTCTCCGCTCTGAGTTCACAGCATCCCAAGCTAACAGTTCATCTTTGCTTTTTGACAATAGTCACACAAATGCAGAATCGTACTCCTGCAGAAAAGTGACTACACAGCAATAGCGGTCTTCTGAAGAGGGCAGGCATGCCTTCAACAGCATTTAGGAAATGGATGATAGCAGAAGGTTATTTTTAAAACACCAAAGAGTGGCACTATAAATATTTATTCAGCAAAAAAGTAGTGGATAGTTGAAAGACCCCAGGCTAGCTGGCAGCCATCATTAAGTCAGAGAAAGGCCAAAATGGCAGGAATATCCCAAGAAGTAGAATCACCCAAGAACCTTCCCATCTACTGGCCTTGGCAGGAGGTTTGATTGTGTGTGTGTGTGTGTGTGTGTGTGTGTGTGTGTGTGTGTATGTGTGTGTGTGTGTGTGTACGCACGCTCCTGACCTTTCCAAGCTTACTAACCATGGGCTTAATTTCACAAGGAGAGGAGCCCACCAGAGCCATAACTTTGTACATATAACTGAGGCAACTGGAGAGTAAATGAGTCTAAATTCTAAGTGGAACAAAAGGAAAAGAGAAGACACTGGAAGAACCACCATCATGGAGGTGAAGGAAGAGAAATATTGAAGGGGCACTAAGCAGCGCAGGGCCTAGGCATTGCTGGAAGGCAGTAACGCAGCTGGTACAGCTCCCATCCAGCTGGTTGATCTGGAAAAACTGTAGAAGTGTAAGCCTCAAAATGTTGGCTTGAATTGCTGGCTCTCAAATGTAACACTCCAGTCCCAACTCTTTTCACAATATATATAAGAAGAAGGCAAATGTCCCACTGGCATTCTGAATGATCTCTGATCAGGCTTCCTGCCACTCATTTCATTTGCTCATTCAGTGGGAGTTCCTGCTTAGTTTGCATGACCCTTTTCTTTGTTTTGTTTGCATGACCCTTTTCTTTGTTTTGGTTGCATGACCCTTTTCTTTGTTTTAAAAAATACTTGACTCTGATCACTCAGCTCAATTTCTTGCCTCTCTTCCTTGTTTCTTATTTAAGGCACAGTTTCCTCCACCATTTTTAACCACTATAATTTCCAATCTTTTGCTCTGAATACCAAATTGAAAGGCTGCTGTTGTAAGAGTATATTTACTTTGTCAAAATCATCAAAATTATAATCATGTGTGCCAAAATAATATTGATCTAGAAGACACCATCTTTAGACATTTATTCCCCTATTAACTATTTTAATATTCTAGAAATTGATTTATATAGAGTCAAGGAATTGAAATTTTGCTTTTGGTTATATCAATTTTATAATACTAAATTCATTTCACGACCATCATTCATTTAACAAAGATTCACTGGGCAACTGCCATAAACCAGCTTGATGCTCAGTTCTTGTCAAACTACCTGATATTAAAAACCAGTCCTGTGGGACACCTGGGTGGCTCAGTCAGTTGAAGCGGCTGCCTTGGGCTCAGGTCATAATTCCAGGGAACAAACCCCACATCGGGCTCCCTGCTCAGCGAGGAGCCTGCTTCTCCCTCCCCCTCTGCCTGCTGCTCTGCTTACTTGTTCTCCCTCTCTCTCTGTCAAATAAATAAAATCTTTTTTTTTTTTTTTTTTTTT
>PITA01027623.1:0-20391 GCA_004023965.1 Spilogale gracilis | reverse complement strand
AACAAGACAGAAAACAACAAGTGTTGGAGAGGCTGCGGAGAAAGGGGAACCCTCTTACACTGTTGGTGGGAATGTAAACTGGTGCAGCCGCTTTGGAAAACAGTGTGGAGATTCCTTAAAAAATTAAAGATAGAGCTACCCTATGACCCTGCAATTGCACTACTGGGCATTTACCCCAACGATACGGATGTAGTGAAAAAAAGGGCCATATGCACCCCAATGTTCATCGCAGGAATGGCCACACTCGCCAAACTGTGGAAAGAGCCAAGGTGCCCATCAACAGATGAATGGATAAAGAAGATGTGGTACATATATACAATGGAGTACTATGCCTCCATCAGAAAGGATGAATATCCAACTTTTGTAGCAACATGGACTGGACTGGAAGAGATTATGCTGTGTGAAATAAGCCAGGAAGAGAAAGTCAATTATCGCATGGTTTCACTTATTTGCGGTGCATGAGGGGTAAACTGGAGGACAGTGGGAGAAGGAAAGTAAATGGGAACTAGGGTAATCTAGGGAGGGAAACGAAACAACAGAGACTTTGGACACAGAAACAAACTGAGCGACTTGGAGTGAGGGGGGTGGAGGGATGGGAGAGCCTGGTGGTGGGTACTGGGGACACCTAAAGCGTGGAGCGCTGGGTGTGGGGAATGGGGAATGAATCTTGGAACACTGGAAAAAAAAATTTTAGTAACAATAAAAAAAAAAATTAATTAATTAAAAAAAATTTAGAAGGTTGGATGCAATGTTTCAAGTTTCCTCTTCAAGGAAAGGGGCAAAGGAATAATACTGACTTTGGTGAGATTAAGTACTCACCAAATAGAAATGATCTCATGGGGTATTTTAAATTCCAGACTTTTCAGAAAAAAATGTAAGATTTGACAGTTGCTTTTGTTTTGTGATACACCCACAGTGAAGGAAATTCAGCCCCTCTGCAAAGCACAAGCTATTTAGAAAAGCAACTCATGGATATGGTTAAGCGTGTTAATATTAATATTTCATGGAATTCAATAAACCTTGAAATAACGCTTTTGCTTTTGAGGAAATGACATGATTTAGGATGCTTCTGTTTGCAAGTTGCAGAAAACTCACATAAGACTGGTTCCTATACTGAAGGGAATGCACTGCTTTATGTACCCGAAAAACTGAGAGCTGGTTCTGGCCTCGGGCAGAGATCATTCCAGCAGCTCAGCGATGTTCCCAGGAAGCCAGTTTGCCTCTGCTGCCCTGCTCTACAGTTCCAACGGCATCCTAACGTTGCCTGTTTTTTTTGTCTCAAAATAGCTGCCAACAGTTTTGGGGGCCAAGTGCTTCTTTTTTCACATCACATAAGGAATGATTATGTCTGACCTACAAGTCTCAACAGAAACCTTGGTCGTTAACAGCACTGCTTAAAACATACGCAAACCCTGAAAACAATCGCTATGGGAAGGGCAGGGACAGGGATGGGATTTGCGGATGGCTTAGGAACAGGGCTCCACTCCTACGGGGCTGGGGGGTGGAATCAGCACCCTGAAATCCCATGGGTCCCCAAATGAAAGCGAGGGCTATTAGATGATGGGGAGACAATAGCCCACGGGCAGTATGCTGACACAGTATAGTTTTCATTTGGTCCTCCTTTCCTAGGAATTAAATTCTCTTTCTGATTGGGTGGCTTCTAATTTGTTTAAGAGCAGTCACTGAGCTGGATAAGGGGAGAAAGGCCCCCCCCCAAAAAAAAGAGTGGAGAGTGGTGAAAGACACCCAGCCGAGAATGCCCTTCCTTCCTCTCCACAGATACAAATCCCATCCAGGTACTCTGTGTTCCATGGAGGGGCTGGAGATCTAGTTTGTAAAAAGAAGGAAAAGAGGGTCTTCTCTGACATTTTCTGCTCAGGAATGAACATGTTTTATTTTAGAAGCACTTTGGCCCGAGTAATCAAAAGTGAGTCTTGAATTGCTGCTTCTGTTCTTGACAGACTTAAATCTTAGCCTCATAACAAAGTGTCAGAAAGAGATGGCTGGGAAAGGAATGACTGCAATTTGGCCAATGGTTTCTGGGCTCCTTTCAGTGAGTCCCTGCTCCTCAGTAAAGTAGTAAGAGAGAGAAGCAGGGCTAAAAATTCATAAAGGGATCTGGCAGCCTGACTCCATCTTGAAATTAACCACATCCACTCTTCCCTCCCTCACTCTAACACTTTTTTATAGACCCTCCAGGATACATGCAGAGCACAACAAAAATGTTAGGAAACAATTAGGCAAGTAAATACAGTTTGCTCAAGTCTACTTAACAACTTGGTCAAGGGGATGTGTTTGTTTACAAAACAAATTCCTCAGAGTAAATTGAATTTGCAACTTCTCATGAAATCCATAGAGATTTGAGTGTGCTCACTCCTCAAAAGCAATCAGGTACTTCTCAATGTACCGTGAGGATATTTTACTGAACAAGGCACAGTTATTAAGACTGTATTATCGTTCAAATAAACATGTAGAAACAACCGTACACAGAGCTTCACAAACCCCGACATACAGGTACATTGCATTCCATTCCATTCTTGTGAGTACTTACTGTTCCTCCTCCCCTCAAACTTTGATGTCACTGTCCCTTGGGAGGTATGCTTTAGAAACTCTGCCTACTTATTCCCATCTAGTCCCTAAAGCGTTTTCTAATCTCCTTCCTTAAAACTCCTACTGTGGTTATTATGTATATATATCATCTGGCACTTCTCATGGGTAAGCTTATGCTATTAAGGAGAGAGCGTTTTTCATGTCGCTCTGTCTCATCTCCCCAGCTACATTAGAAGCAACTCAGGAATGTTATGTGTCTTTGAATTTCCCCAGTGATTCCTGAAGTGACTTAAGACTATAACCTCCATGGGGCCCCTGGGTGGCTCAGTCCCTAAGGGTCTGTGTTCTGCTTAGGTCATGATCCCAGGGTCCTGGAATCGAGCCCTGCATCGAGCCCCATGTCAAACCCCACATCAAACCCCACATCGAGCCCCACATCAGGCTCCTTGCTTGTCAGGAAGCCTGCTTCTCCCTCTCTCACTCCCCCTGCTTGTGTTCCCTCTCTAGCTGTGTTTCTCTCTGTCAAATAAATAAATAAAATCTTAAAAAAAAAAAAAAAAAGACTATAACCTCCTTGAGGGAAGGGACTTCATCCCTTATTTTGTTTTCCAAGGTAACTCCTAGAACCCTATCCTGACAGCATACACTCAATAAATATTTGCTGAGCGACAGAATAAACATACTATTATTAAGTGCTCCAGGGGCATCTGTTAGGTTAAATACTACTACTAATCTACTATCAGCTGGACCTATGTTTGAACTAATTTTCCCATGGCTGGGTGATTTTCATTAGTAATTCAAGACAAGTCCATGATCTCTTCACCTAGTACTGCCCCAGGATATATGAAGGACCCACGGGGACACAAAAAAAGTAGAGATCACAGTTTCTACTCCTGAGGAATCCAGGCTCCATTTCCACTTCTCAAGTGTTGTAGACTTACTCTTACTATACCCTCTTCTTATCCAAGCAGGCTTTTGTAAGTGAGGTATTCTGCCAAAGATCAGGGCTATTGTTTTACCCTGGAATGTAACCCATATCATTGTCCCCAGTGAGACAGCCAGGGATGGGAAGCAAGGGAAATTAAGGCTATTGGCTGGGGTAGGGTGGGGGTGGGAGTTGGGAACAGAGCAAATACATTCCTTTGTGTTGAGATCATCAACTCTCAGAGATACCCACTCCACACTGGAAATCCCCTCTTCTATTCCTTCATTTAAATTCTCAGTTTAAGAGGAGTATGTCTGCTGTAAGGCAACTTCTCATTCGGCCCACTACCATTGCCGAAGAAGTCTGATAGTTTTGCAGCTTTCTCCTGTTTTTCTGGAAAATGACCAGATTTCTCCTGCAACAGAATTGCCGGCAGGAGTTCCCTTCCTGCCTGTATCCAACAGCTTCCCAGGACTGGGAAGTGCCTAGAAAGGGGTTCTTCCTCCAAACATATTTCCAGAGCAGGAGCCATATTCTTCCATTCTGATTTTTCGTTGGCAGCTAATAGCAGCATGGGATACTTATTTACTAAATTCAGAAAAACCTTCTGTGTTCACTAATGAGAAGGGTTCTCATACTGCCTCGGTTGCCTGAACCCCGAGGGATGACAGCTGCAAGGCCACAGGACTGTTCGCTCATGGTGAACTTCGATTGTTAGCTACTGTAAAGGCAGTTTTCTCTGACTCACTAAGTATCTGGTACATGAGAAAATAAACTGGATCTTGGTATACAAATTTAGAATGGGTGCAATTTTCTGAGGATTATACTAAAGATCTATGGGATTAAATTTCTAGTGTAAAGAACCATCTTGCTAGAACACTGTCCAAATGAAGTCATTCACTTTCCTGAAAAATTCTTCTTTGTCTGTCTTTAGGAACAGTGTTTCAGGGGTTGGCTACTTAAAATAAATAACAGAAAAGTTAAGGACTTTTAAAATCAGGAACAATAGAAAAACTAGACTATGGAGGTTTTACTTGTTGTTACACTTATTCAACATTCAGATTTAACCTGTAGATTTTGGTTATACGATACATATTTTACCACATCTCAGACTAAGTACTTTTCAAAGGAAAATATAACATCATGGCCACCAAACGTTCTCTTGCTCTTGATTTCTCTATTTCCACCATGTCTTCCGGCCATGTCCATTCAAGCCACAGTCCTCCACAGATCCTTCCCTTTGATCGATCCCATTTCTTTCTTTTTTGTTTTTTAAAAGATTTTATTTATTTATTTGACAGAGAGAGAGATCGCAAGTAGGCAGAGAGGCAGGCAGAGAGAGAGGAGAAAGCAGGTTCCCTGCCGAGCAGAGATCCCGACGCTGCAGAGGCTTAACCCACTGAGCCAGCCACCCAGGTGCCCCGATCCTATTTCTAATTATCTTCCAAATCTGATAGATCTTACCACTCCATGTCTCTCACATGGAATATAAGCATGATTATATAACCTAAATCATGCCCTACTCTAATACATTCTATAAAAAAAATCTTTTAATAACCCTTTCATCGTGCAGCAGCAATTATAGTATTTTGTTCCTATGAGGTATCCCATCAGAAATCACGGTAGACATGCCCACAAAGACATCACACAATACAACTAGCCAACCAAACAAAACGTGTACTCCTGGATTTCTCTGCAGTTTGATAATAAAGAAAAGGGGGATTAAGCTCAGGTTTTCCCCCTTGGAGCCATCATCTTTCTTAGATTTTCTGGATAAATGTGGCCCAGCTGTCTCACTGACCTTCCAGGACACTGGTACTTCCCGCTTCCAAATGCCATGAACCACTCCAAGAAAGCATGCTTCTCTAAATTTGCCTTTTTCCAACGTTCCTGTGGGAAGAAAGCATTTTTTTTCCCCAAATCAGCCTTATATAAATAAGCTTAACTTTATTTCTCTAGGCTAAAAATGACTTTGTACAGCTAATCCTTGCCTATAAAGTTGCAAGGCTGTTGGTAATTTTTTTCCAACCTGTTATTAATATCAGACACAATTGTGTTTTTGGAATGTGAACCAATAAATAAAAAGATTTAAAAAGAATTCTGCTAAGTGGTAAATGTAAATGATAAGGTAAGTCGACCAAGGAATTGACCTCAGAAAAGGAAGACTATTTATAATAAGGGCTCAGTCCCCATCACAGAATTGCCCTTGGTAATAAATTCAGTATGTTCCTGGCAGCCTGCTTAGTGGAGGGAACTTAATACATCAGGATGCCATTTTTTAAAAAGTTTTACCTAAAGGCAGAGAATGGACTCAACTGAACTCTTAAGATTCTGCTCAGCCCTGTAATTACCCAATTTTAGGTAATAGCAAAACAGTTTTAATTTGTGTTGTTTTTCTTTGGTTATACTCCTTGGAAACCGATAACAGGAGCAACTGCCTGACAAATAGAAGTCTTCTATCAGAACCAGACATATTTACTTTAATGCACTTTGCTGGTTTCAGATCATTTATTTTAAAATTGGTGAATCTTATTCCAAAATCTTTTCTATCTTATCTGTGTTATACCATCCATATTACAAGTCTAATTTTTCTTTTGTAAATAACTTGATTGTTAGTTACCAGAGAATAGGGCTGCTTAATGATAGACTGGTAGTTAATCTATAAATTCACACTCGTGGCATAAAAGAAATTAAAATCCAAGGACAATGTATATTGAAAAAGATAACTTACAGGTTTGAACAAGTCAGGTTCAGGAAAATATTTTGGACTTCTATGCAGCCAAAATGGAGATAACATCAACAAGTCACCGGAAGGAACAGTGTAATTCTATGATAGAAAAATCAGTTTCAAGTCATTTTTTTGAAATCTGCTTTCAAGAGAGTTTGGGTCATTAAAAATAATGTTCCAACTATATTGTAGAGGAGACACGTATATTTTATGATCAATGGTGAGAAAATCTAATTCTTTCCTGGAAGGATCATTTCTACTTTCCAGCTGAGGCAATGGCTATGTTCTAATTCTGATGATTAGTTACATGTGCCCATAGATTTGGTTATGCAGGGGAAAATATTAGGTAAATGAGATTAATGAGAAAAATTTAGAAACTAGTATATGTTGTGATGTAGATTTTGATGTTCGAAATGGGGGTTTGCAGCAGGTGCTTTTGTGATAGGAGCCACAGTGGACCCCCCAGATTGTGATTGTGGAACAGAAAAACCTGAGACAGGACACTAGCAATAGTAGCACTGAGAACAGGGGTAGTAGGGATTCTGTCCCTGAGACACTCATGATAGTGTCAGGAAAGAGGAATTTAATCTCCCTCTCCCTTTTTTTTCTCACACCTGAAACGACTGTTAGGGCAGAAAGAATATGAAGACAATTGGTTAGGAAGACATGGGGCAAAGCAAGTGTTGTGTGTTTCTTTTGTTCATTTTGTGTTTGGGATCGCTGTGGCTGTGGGAGGGAGGCTAAGCAGTGTGTTTCCTCAAGCAAGAGAGCCTGCATTGTCCTTCCCCATTTATGTTATTGTAAGTTTTCATGATATAAATCACCTCTACGTCATTAGGTTCAGGAACCCTAGGACAAAGAGCTCTCCTATGGTGTGTAACCACTAGACGGCTGTCAGCTTTACTGAGACAGACATTTTATTAGTAACTCCCACACCCAATTATTGGAAGCTATGTATCTATTTAACCCTGCAGGGTTTTGAAATGTACTCAAAATATTTGCAAAACACTTACCTTATGCAACTAGAATACGAGCATCTTACAATAAAAATATGTCTTTTTATGGTAGCAGGAATTGGTATATGGAAAGGGGTCTTTTTTTTTTTTTTTTTAGAGGTGAGGGAGGGACAGAAGGAAAGAGAGTGAATCTTAAGCAGGCTCCATGCCCAGTGCTAAGTCTGACACGAGACTCCATCTTACAACCCTGAGATCTTGACCTGAGCCAAAATCAAGAGTCCGACACTTCAATGACTGAGCCGCCCAGGCACCCAGGGGTCATCATTTTTTAATAAAAGAGAAGCCCTGTTGGCTCCAGTGGGAGCTGAATATTGCTTGAGGTTTGGCAATCGCAGTCCCAGGAGCACTGCAGAGAGCCCTAAGACTGAGCAAGGGTTATGCTGGTGCCCTCTTACCATTTTTGAAGTAGGAAAAGACTTGTGAGATCCGAAAGCTGTCTGTTTTTTCTACCCCTGCTGGAACTGTGGTTAGAGAGCTCGTGGTTGACTCTGAGATCAGAGGCTGAGGGCCCAGATGTGTGTTAGGAGGAGGGGCTGGGGAAAGCCCTGGGGCAGGGCTCCAGGCATGTCAAGGGCTGCCCTTCCCTTCCATACCAAATAGACCCCTTTAATGGCTGTTGACCCATATTCTGACTTGAAGACTGCTGACTGCTACAGCCTACAACACAGGCTAGTAAAGGACTTCCAATGGAATCTCAGTAACAGAATTAACATTAACCACATGGAGGAGACAAAGAAGTTCCTGTCACAGCAACAAATACCTGGCTGATGACTGGCAGGCAAAGTCTGAGATAGAGCCCCAAGCCGGGCCCAATGCTCACTGTGGAGTTGGCTTGAGATCCTCTCTCTCCTTCTCCTTCTGGCCCTCCCCCTGCTCATCCATGCTCTCTCTCTAAAAATAAAATCTTTAACAACATTTAGAATATACCCTTTTGCATGATAAAAGTTGTTCATCAAAATTTTAGAAAATTCAGAAAAATAGAAAAAGCTAGAAAACAACAAGAGTGCTAACAACAAAAAACAGTCATCCACTGGCTAGACTTCCCTTTAGTATTTTTACTTAACAGTTGAGTGCTTTGTTGTTGTTAAACATAGTTTTATCATGCTGAATAGTTAATTTTTGAATCTCACTTGGTTAAGTATTTTTTCCTTTGCATTGTAGGCATATTGTGAAGTTTTTTCTCCAATGTCTGTTTAATCTTTTACTGAGTAGATTAAACCATAAATAATTTAATCATTCCCTAGGTTTTTTTCTTTGTATTATAAATAATGCCATCCAAAGCATCTTCTTCCGCAAAGCATTTTTCATATAGATGTGCAGAAGACAAAGGGAATAGATATTTTCATGCCTGTTAATTTGTTTGGCTCAACTATTCCTCAAATCTTGTTCCTAAATATGTTTCTACCTATATAATACATGAATGTCAATTTCTTTGCCCTCATCTCTGCTAGTCTGACATTTTGAATAGGTTATTTTTGGTTGCTGCAAACATTTTTATGTTTCTGTTGAGCATTTTTCCATGTTATTTTCTCCTATGAACTCTTGTGTTCAAGTCCTGTCCTTGTTAATCTATGTGAAACTCATATTTATTGATTGATTGATCTGTGAGTTCTATTTACCCCTGTGTTGTACTCATATTACTTGTTCACAATTTTTGGTTTTCATTTAGCTTGGATTATACTTTAAAAAAATACATGCTAAATTTTAATGTGATACATTCAAATCTGTTCATAGTTGTGGTTTCACTGATGAGTCCTAAGCTCTGGCAGCCCTTTGCTCTTTAACATAGTGGTTCTCAAAGGCGGTCTAGAAACTTCTGGGAGTTCTCAAGACCTTTTCAGAGGCTCTGCGAGGTCAAAAGTCATTCTTGGGTAAAAGACTCATTCACAGTATAGAACAAACCAAGGATTTTCATGTAACTGAGCACAAAAAATCCACCGATATTTCAGAGTGCAATAAACTTTTAAGAAACTCCCACTTATGGGGGCACCTGGTGGCTCAGTCGGTTAGGCATCTGCTTTCAGCTCAGGTCATGATCCCAGGGTCCTGGCCCTGAGCCCGGAGTTGGGCTCCCTGCTCAGCGGGAGTCTGCTTCTCCCTCTCCCTCTGCCCCTTTCCCTGCTCATGCTCTTTCTCTCTAGTTCTCGCTCTCAAAAAAATAAAATATTTTAAAAGAGAGAGAGAGAATGTCCCACTGTTGAGTTTCAGTGAGATATGGGAGAACAGCTATATTGGAAAAGGCTATTGTAATATCAATTCCTTTTCCAGTGACATGTCTGTGTGAGGCTGGATTTTCTTTACTTCCATGAACAGAAATAATACATTCCAACAGATTGATACCAGGCACGTTTATGAGAACCCAGATGTTTTCTATTAGCAAGGCATTAGACAGATTTGCAAAAACTTAAAATGATGCTATTCTTCAGCATTTTTTATGTTTTGGAAACTACAGTTATGTTTCATAAAACCATGCTATTATTTTAACATGTAATAAGTTCCCTGTTATTTTTATTTACCAAATAAACATTATAATAATTTCTTGGCTTTGGTTTCTAATAAAGTTAATATCGGTAGATACAATTCACATAGATTAAACTCTTTGGGGTTCTCAATAATTCTAAGTGTTAAAAGCAATGCTGAAAACAAAAAAATTTGAGAACTGCTACTCTGAAAGTTAAAAAATACCCACTTTCTAGCCAGTCATCCCAAACCACATATTAACTGCTCCCCCTTCATTGTCTTATTCATTTATCCTATATTGCATTCTTATGTACAAAAGGGCTTCAGTGTTACCTATCCAGTCCATTATATTGATCCTGAACACCTAGTCTGACACCAATATCATACCATTTCATTTTATTTCATATCATTTCAATTGTTATAGTTTTATAACAAGTTTTGATACCTTGAGAAGATAATTCATAGTCTTTAATCATTCATATTTTCCAACACTTCCTTGTTTATTCTTTTCTGGGCATTCTTGCAGATTAACTGTGTACCAAAGTATAATACCTTGAAAAGAGAGTACTGGTAGAAGTTTAAAAGTTTTGGAAAGATAGTATAATAAAGAAAAAGAAGGAATAGAATAAGTCAAAGAAAGTAGATAGTATCTGTCCATTTTAATTTGTTCCAAAAATATAGAAAAGAATAAGTACAAAAGCAAAAATGAACGAGATCATGTTCAGACGACACCAGGAAAGAGCAGAAGGAGAGTACTTGCAGCATTCAAAGCAAGAAACTCTGACCAGTTGTCCAATGGGGGAAAAAACACGAACCTCCACCAATGCTTGACACAGATGACCTCATTTGAAATGTTTTTATAATACAAATTTCTGAGAACCCATTAATATTTTAACAGACATTCCGCCTATTTTAGAAAATTTATGAAGGTTAAAAGGACCATGTTGCATGAATTTATACTAACATAATAATTACTACTGTGTACCAGGATTTGGCTATACATATGCCCATCTTTGCGTTGTTTATAAACAATAAAAAGCCATACACACTCAGGAATAGGGAACTGATTTAAAAACAAATACTATGCCCAATATTAGATTATTATGCTATAATTCAAAGTGGTGTAAATTATTGAGACAGAAAACTTTGATGAACTACTATTAATATAAAAGCACATTTTGAGAAAATCAGCATGGTATGGCCCTAACTGAATTTTTTAAAATGCACGGACTACAGGGAAAAAGTGTGAAATTATGAGAGTACCAAAATGTTCATAGTGGTTATCAGACTTGTAAAATTTTAAGCAATTTTTATTTTCTCCTTGTAGCTTTTTTTAACAGTTTCTTTCTTAAAAATAATTACTATGATTTACCCATGTAATAATTTTTAAAAAGCTGTGCAAGTTGTCATTTTCAAAGTTAAAGCCTCAGCTGTGCAGGGGGAAAGTTCACAGGGATTAGTGTATGCTTCTTCAGAGGAAAGGTTGTAGTTATTTTTTATTTATAAAAGAAATAGTAAATACAGAAGACCCTGCTGCACCTTTCACAAATGTTAAAAAGGTATCGTGAAAAGTAAGGAAAGGAAGTTCTGGAGCATTCTTGGGAAGATGGCATCCTGAGCACAGGTCTCTGGGTCGCCCAATCACTAAGACAACCACCACTAGGGCTTGGAGTGAGCCTGTATCTGTCTGGGCCTCATGCCCTCTGTGAAGAAACTGTGATGTGAGGAAGTGGAAGTAAGAGACTGTGATCTTTTTATACCTTCTCTAATTCTTTCAGACACCTATTACTTTTAATTGTAATTTTTTATTGGGAATCCATAATGTTGGAATTATAAAACAGTTCAGTTGTGTAAAAGGATTGCATGCAGTGAATCATAGATGTGCTCATTGCCTTGGACCAATAATCCACTACTAAAACACATTTCAAGAATAGTCATTAAAAAAAATTTACTATGCACAAAGATACAAATAATTACCACATTAAAATAACCACAAGGGAAAACAATCTAGATTCTCAAGCTTTAGGCAATAATTAAATATTTAAGCTATCACTTCAGTGGCCTATTATGAGGCCATTGAAATAAATATTAAACTCTGGATGCACGAAAAGTATAATAATGTCTAAAAAATGTTTAAATCAAAGATTTGTACTATAATGAAACATAAGTTTCTGTATTGACGTCATATGAGGAGCACCTCAGATAAAGGGTCCCTGGTGTTGTACATGCATGAGTGTGTATGTGTGTGCATGTGTTGGAGCTTGGGTGTTTCTTTTGGTAGTTCTTGAGTGAGTAAAATTACCTTTGAAAAAATATAAGATGTTAATGGCCACACAAATTCATAATCAGAGATCAAAAAGAGGAAATGAGAAAAAAAGAAGAGTTAAGGAAGAGGAAGAGGAAAAACAAACTGCTAATTTTTCCCTTTCTAGTCTTTCACATGCATACACACACTACGCACAAAGAGAAATAAAGAAAGCAGAAGAAGGAAAGATAAAAGACAGGAAGGAAGGCAGGAGAAAGAGAAAAGAGAGAGGGTGGAAAAGAAAAGAAAAAAGTAAAGAAAGGAATATGAGTGTTCACAAGAAAGGGGACAAGCATAAAATATTTTTTGAGATTATCATGATATAGAAACCAAACAAAACAGTATAAAAGAAAGAAAGAAAAGGAAAGAAATGAAAACTACAGGCCACTATCTCTCATGAACTGAGTAGCAAAAAATCCTTAACAAAATATTAGTAGAACAAATTGAACAATGTATAAAAAGAATTATACATCATGATCAAATGAGATTTATCCCATGGATGAAAGGCTGGCTCAACATTTAAAAATCAATAAATGTAATCCATCACAACATGTTAAAAAGAAAAATCATATGATTATATCTACTGATGCAGAAAAAGCACTGGACAAAATCCAACACCCATCCATAACTAAAATTCTCAGCAAATTAGAAATAGAGGGATATTTCCTCAACTTGATAGGAAGTGTCTACCAAAACCCCACAGCTAACATGTAGCTTAATAGTGAAAGATTTTCCTCTTCAGATCAGGAACGAGGCAAGGATATCTGTTGTCACTACTATCATTCAACATAGTGCTGGGTATTAGAGTCAGTGTGATAAGGCAAGAAATAGGATGAAAGAAGTAAAATACTATCTACATAGAAACTCCCAAGGAATCTGTAACAACACTGGTAGGACCAATAAGTACGTTGGGTTTTGCAAAGTTGCATGTACAAGGTGTACGCATAAAAATCAGCTGCATTACTACAAACAAGTAATGTGCAATTGAGAACCAAAATTTTTAAAAATACCATTTACAAAAGCTCCAAAATAACTGAAATATTTAGGTATAAATGTAACAAAGCATGCATAGGATCTGTGTACTTAAAATAACAATTAAGATACCTACTAGCAGATCGAGAACTTCTGTAATTCAGCTAACTATCTGTTAGCCGGAATATAAATAAAGTTTAATAAAAGTTTAATAAAAATTATAGGATTATTCAGAGTAATAAACACATTCCTCAGCTAAATTGCACCAAGTTGTTGGACCATATCTCCTGAAAGCATATCCTTTTATAGCCATATATTTAAAAAAAAAAAACAGCTTTGTTTATTTATGAGAAAGAGTGTAAGCAAGGGCAGGGAGTGGGGAGGGACAGAAGGAGAGAGAGACACTCCCCTCTGAGTGAGGAGCTCAGTGTGTAGCTTGATCCTAAGACCCTGAGATCTTGAATGGAGTTGAAATCAAGAGTCAGATGCTTAACCGACTGAGCCACTATGCACCCCTTTTTATACTCATATTTTAAAGTACTTAATAGATTACTTAACAAAAATTGTTAAAAAATCCCACTAAAACTACATGCCATAATTTATGTAAGATCTGTTAAATAACTGTGTCTCCTTTAGATGTAGCAAGTTGCAATCTTTATAAAATTTGGAATTTTTTTGTCTCTTTTGTGTTCTACTACTAAAAATTTTTCTTGATTTGAATCCAAGCACTCTCAAACTGTGTGTAAGAAAGCTAGTAAAGGTTGAGGGCTGACTAAATGTGATCTATCTGGATAATGCAGGCCCTGAAAAAAATATTTTGTTCTGCCTGATTTGCCAAATATTAAATTGAAAGCCAGTCACATGCATATATCTTTCACGGAGTGCTTGAGACTTTTCCCCTACTTTGATCATAGAAAGGACCTCTCCCTCACTCAGCGTTAATTGCTAATGTCAGTTGCTATTATTCACAGCATTCCTGCTCTCTGAGCTGTTTGTTATCTGTGGTCTGAAACCACCTTCCAGATATCCAAAAGAACTTCCTTCTACCCTCAATTCCTCAACCTACTGTTGCTCAGGATTATTTATTCAGCAGACTATCTAGTCCACCTATTTGATTTCTATAGGATTATACTAACTCTGCTATGAAATCACATAGCCAGAATGATTATTAAAGGGTTTATATTTTAGCCAAAAAAGTCACCAACAGATAAACAGCGATATTAATAAGATGCTGCTGCACAACTCTTATTAGTAACTTGTTCTAGCACCATTACGGCTTCATGGAACTTAAGGTTTATGGCCATTACATGTATTTCTTTCCTTTGAAAGTTGATTTTTTTTGATTGATTTTCTTAAATTTAAATTAAATTAATTAACATATAATGTATTACTGGCTTCAGAAGTAGAGTTCAGTGATTCATCAATCTTATATAATACCCAAGGCTCATTTTTAAAGCCAAACCAAAGCTCACCAAAATTTTAACTGGCTTCAGCACTTTTCTAGTAATGACACCAGGGGCTCTTAAACGAATGGCTTCCAAAATACACCACTTGATTAGTGGGAGTTTCTTCAAGTCATCCTCAGATACTTTCATCTTATCTTTACCTGTAAAGAGAATTTCAAAAAATCTTTTAAAAGTTGGACTCAAGGAAACCAGAAAGTGATTTCATGGAAGCTCGTCAACATAGGTTAGAAGCTCCCTCTGGCAACAACTATTAGCATTGTCATTACTTTTTGCAGACCAAGTTTAGTAACTGAGTGCCTCTTTTTATCATTTTCCTCTTACCACGATCAAATGTCCCCCAAATTAACCATTGATTATTAAACCATTAAACCATTGATTATTTCAAGGTGATAGACTGCAATCCAATCTTGGTCTGCACCTTCCTATGCCTATCAAATGATTAAGATAAGGTCCACTGGAGGGGTGTTCAATTTTCACTCCTTTCATTATTTCTCATCCAGATTCTTCTTCTACTTAAGGAAATAGCAATAAAATATGGGCATCAGAAGCATAAAGTAAAAGACCTGAGAAGCCACCTGCCTTACTACTTCTTTCCTAATGATTCCTTTTTCTTTTTTGCTTTTGATTTTTCAACCAGACATTTCAGAAGGCCCAAAAAGAACATGAAGAAGGGGCAACAGGGCACATGTACTGCATCTGGAATGATGAGCTCTCCCTCCACACATAGGTACATCAAACACTCTTAATGTAATATGCATACCTTCATTTATGTTTAGATTGAAGGAACCTAAAAAAGTATTGGGGTGAATCTTTTATGACCCCAAATATAGTTAGGGTCTTTCAGTCCAATTAGATCTTTTACTTAACAGTATTTCAAATGAAATGTTTGCATTTTGAAAATTATTTAAACAACCCAGATTTCAATTTGATTTTGACAATATTTGCTTAATAATATTCAACAACATTGTCAGTTCAGTTAAGCCAATTTTCACATTTACTTCCCAACTGTATGGGAATGGGTAAGAGTGCCCTGTAAGGTCTCCAGCCAGGTCTCTCTTAGACTCTGAATAAGGCTAGTTCTTAACCAAGCCCAACCTGCAGGAGAGGTCTGCCTGGGAAACCTTAAGTGTCAGTACATACAGAATTCCTGAGTAGTCAGAAGCAAATGTCTTTGGTTGGTGGAATCTGGAAACAAGGCTTTTTGAGCTATAGTTCTATTAGTATCCATAGGGGCATCTACACATTCCATTCAGCTCGACAGATTCTTGAGCACTGAATCAGGGCCAGGGGTTGAGTTCGGCTTTACTAGGGTTACAACACTTAAGGCATTCTCGCAATACACTTCGTCTATGAAGAGGTAAGAGACAAACACAGTTAACCTGTATGCCACGCAAGCAAGGAAACTGTTTTGCGACATGTAAAATATTCCAATATTTTGTTCTAATATAAAAGCGGGGAGATTCACGTCCAACTAAAGGAAAAGCAAAAAATTCTCTGGGTGTCTTCCTCTAAAACTACAACATTATATAATTAGCTCTTTGCAGAGACGAGACCTTCGTAAATAAATACTGAATTAGCAAATAGTCCGTCTTCAACATGGGGAGAAGAATGAGTGGATATTCTGGGCAAAAAAAAAAAAAGAGGAGGAGTAAAAGGAAGACTGCAGAAAGCATGGGTATGTTCAGAAAATGGCAATGAGTGTAGAGGGCCTAGAAGATGAGGTAAATGTGATGGAACAGTGACAGATCCACTGAGGTCATTATAGGCCATCTTCAATGCCATTCTGGAAAATGTAGAGACCAGGGAATTTCAGGACTTCCTATCTCAGGCCAAGAAAGGATGAAAACTTGAACAATGAAATAGTGATACACAACATTGTGCTTTTTCCTCCCTATAAGATTATTTATTTATTTATTTATTTGAGAGAGAGAGAGAGAGAATGAGAGGCAAGGAGGGCAGAGGAAGAGGGAGTCCAGTCTCTTCACCGTGCTCAGAGCCCGACACAGGGCTCGATCTCCCAACCCTGAGATCATGACCTGAACTGAAACAAAGAGCTGGACACTCAACTGACTGCACCACTCAGGCACCCCCAGAGCACTGCTCTTTATTTGAACAGAATTTGAACTTCCTTCTGCTCATTTGCTCAGACCCAACTAACCTAATATTAAAAAGAGACAAATGACCTCATGGACTACTTGTTTAACCTTCACAGACAGTGTCTCGCAAAACTGTTGCTTTTGCTTTTCCATAACAAGGATTGGAAAATAATAGGCATGCCTTCTGCATCTTTACAATCTAAATATAACAGTTTTTCCAAATTGTGTTCTACAAAAGAATATTTGCAAGATAGTAAATGTTTAAAGCAGAAAAAAAGCTTTTATGGCCAACCAAATACCAGGAAATGTTAACATTCTATTGGTGATTCACTGAATACATTAACATAGTATAGGTTTTGAGAAATCCTGTAGAGGAGACAGCTATTTATGCCAACATTCCCAAAATTTTTAAAATTCCCATTATCTATACACACAACATTAATAGCTATTTAATGAGGACACAAAAGATCATTACCTGTATAATGCAATGGCTATGGATCCTCTCTAAGACAATCCTTCAAAAACAAAAACAAACCCTGGTCTTCATTTGTCTGAGCATTACCAGCACATACCATATGCCTGTGCCTGTGGCCAAATCCTCTAACATGTAGTTATTGCTAGCCAAAGGAATTTTTACCATCAGAAAACTATCTTGATATTCCATGGAAAGCTAATGGCACCAAAATTTTACTTCTTCATACTTTTCTCAAAGTATCCCTGTACTTGTTAAGCTAATTCAGAAAAAATAAGTTAGAAAATCTATGGTCAAAATCAGAAACTCTTCATTTGAAGAAAGGACTGAGGTTTTTGCATATGCCAGAAATATCACTATTAAATCAAATGCACAAATACTTATTTGGCATTTAGTGGAGAGCAAAATGCTAACTAAACATTGCAGGACATACAAGAAATTTAAGTTTGAAGACAACAAAAAGACAATAAATTCTCAAACTAAAGAAAAAGAAGAGTAAATGCTTTTCCCAGACAGTGTTAAAATGAGGAATTCTGAGGTTCTAATTTATGAGTTTATAAGTGACACACAAACGTAGAGCACTAAGTTCTAACATGTGTTAAAGTGTTCAATACAAGGTGGTATCTATTACTGTTACCATTATTATTAGTGTGAATTTAGTAATGACTCTCTAGAAACCACAGCTTCCTGATTAACTTTTGCTCCATGGCTGATAAAGTGATTCTTTTCCCTAAAACCTCAGTTTGGAGAGAAGCTACAGTTTGAGAGCCCATCCAATACTAATTGGATACCGTGTCTGAGGAAGTCTTTCAATCACTCACCCAGCAGACAGTTAGTGAGAACTCCTGAGCAGTGTCTAAGCGCTGAGCATGAAGATCAATGGAAGAGTCCTGGCTCTTAAGGAGTTCATAGTCTGATAGAGAAGGCAAAGAACTACAAGTAGTGAACGTGGGGTAGGGGCCACCACTGAAGTATGCAATGTGCTGTGGGGTGGTGATGACAGGGACCAGACTGGGGTGGGTGGGGAGGGGTGGCTGCGAAGGAGAGGTCAGAGAGGCTTCTCAGAAGAAAGAAAAGCAGAACAAAGGATTGGATACACCAGAGTAAAGGGCATGTTCACAGAAGAGGAATTCAGCTGGCTGGAATAGAGTTCAATGCAGGAAGTCATTCAGTGCTCCACCGAAGTTCTAGGCTGCCCATACTGATTGAAGCCAGAGCTAGTGACAGGTGGCTCCTTTATCCAGCCTCTGAGTGTGGTGACCCAGATGGACCTAGGTTTCATTTCTGGGCCTTCTTCTCTTCTCTAGGTAGATTCTTTCTCATGGGGATTAAAATAAATACTCTTCTAGAAAATACCATCAATGGGCTGGTCATACCAAGAGTTTTATCTTCTGCCTTTGATCACCTTCGTGAGCTCCATCTTATTTTTATCCAATTGGCTTCTTGATAGCACTGCTTGCAGGTCTAAAAGACATCTCAAAGCATGATTTGGCCAATACAAAACTCTTCACTTTCTCCACTGAAATAAAGCCTTTCTTCCCTTGGTCTTGTCATCACTGAAAATGGTAGCAAAATTTGTCCAGTTGCTCAAGTCTAACAACTGGGAGTCATCCATGATTTGTCCCTTTCCCTTTTATTCCCTTTTAATTCATCACCCAAACCTGTTGTTTCTATCCACAAAATGGATCCTTCCACCATTCTCATCACTCCATCTCCATAGCTACCCGTCTTGTCCAAAGGCACCACCATTTCTCAGCTGGCCCATGGTGATAGCCACCATCACTCACCCTGCTCTCACCTGGCTCTGCTACAATCCTTATGTAAATCAAACCAAGTCAGTACCCTGTGCAGATGTGTTAAAGGCTTCAATACTGTTTAGAATTCAATCCAAAGTTCTTACTTCGGCAAAGGAGACCCCATCTAACCCTCTAATCTCACTTTGAATCCTGGAATCTGTGTGACTTTTATAAATGATCCAACCTCCTTGTGCCTCAGTTTGCTCACCTACAAAATAGGAAAAATTAACCTATCTTCCCTAAATTGTTGTTGTGAGTAAAGCTCTTACAACTATGACTGGCACAAGGCCAAAACTCAGTAAATGTTACCATCATCATTGTTATTATTTCTTCTGCCTTATTCCAACTCTTTGAAAGACTAGCTCCTTATCCTTCATACCTCTGCTAAAATATTTTCTCCTCAGGAAGCCCTTTCCTTATCAGCTAATGTCTCCCAAATCACTAGCATGCCATTTTTCTTCCTTTAGAGTTCTTGTTAATATATGAAATATTCTGGCTTATTGTTGATGTTGGATATGATTTCTTGTTTTTCACAATCTTGTTTCTATTTTTTGATGTATCCCTAGTATCTATCACATCATCTGGCAAATGGTAGGCACTAGAATAATTTTTACTGAGTGAATAAATGGATAAATGTCTAAAATAGTGGAGGGAGAAATCAATTAAGTTTTTATTTTGGGGCGTCTGGGTAGCTCAGTCGTTAAGCATCTGCCTTCAGCTCAGGTCATGATCCTAGAGTACTGAAATAGAGCCCCGCTTCGGGCTCCCTACTGGATGGGAAGCCTGCTTGCGCTCTCTCATTCCCCCTGCTTATGTTCCCTCTCTAGTTATGTTTTTCTCTGTCAAATAAATAAAATCTTTGGGAAAAAAAAAAGTTTGTGTGTGTGTGTGTGTGTAAGGACAATGGGACAGACGCAGGGAAGTCAAATTTTAGAGACATTTCTGAGAGAGAATGTGAGAATCTTTAATTAAATAAGAATTTACTGAGAACTTGGTATATGTGAGACTAGTGGTTCGCAAACATTAACCATGCCTCAGCATCCCCTGGGAGGCTTGTTAAAACACAGCTCACAAGGCCCCTACCCTCAAAGTTTTTGATTCAGTAAGTCCAAAGTTTTTGATTCAGTAAGTCTGAAGTGGGGTCTAAGAATGTGCATTTCTGGCAAGCTCTCAGGTGTTATGGAGGCTACTGGCTCAGCAACCATACTTTAAGAACCCTTGTTCTACAGCCTAAATGCTCCAATAAAAAGACACAGGGTTGCAGACTGGATAAAACGACAGGACCCATCCATATGCTGCCTACAAGAGACTCATCTTGAATCGAAAGACACTTCCAGATTGAAAGAGAGGGGATGGAAGACCATCTTTCATGCCAATGGACCCCAAAAGAAAGCCGGGGTAGCGATTCTCATATCAGGCAAATTGGATTTTAGTCTACAGACTGTAGTCAAAGACACAGAAGGGCACTACATCATTCTTAAAGGGTCTATACATCAAGAAGATCTAACAATTGTAAATACTTATGCCCCCAACATGGGAGCAGCCAACTACATAAGTCAACTGTTAAACAAAATAAAGAATCATATTGATGCAAATACACTAATC
>PITA01027622.1:0-20656 GCA_004023965.1 Spilogale gracilis | reverse complement strand
CCCTGGATAGGAAGTCTGGAATTCTAGACCTATCCATGGAGGCTGGCCCTCTGTAGATACTCGTATGTTTCCACCCCGTGGACTTTGGTGACACCACCTGACGTGGGACAAGAATCCCACCTCTGAGGAGTGTTAAAGGTGCGGTGAGGTGACAGTGTGACTGCCTCAGACCAAACACTGTGGTTCGTGTTCTCAGGGTGAGAGGAGGGAAACAGGAACAGGAGCTGGACCTCCGGGGAGGGGAAAGAGAGTGCCCAGAGCTCCTGAGTAGGTGGCCTGCCTAGGGGATGTCCAGGGGAGGTGACCGAGGCTCCACCTTGCCAGCTGCCAGCCATCACCCCTGGATTCACACTCATTAATCCTCTGGGGCCTCTGTGCAGTTGTAGTGATGATCATTATCGCAACCTGGGGTGCTGAGACCTTCCTGTGGGCCGGGCCACACAAGACTTCTGAGAGGTGGGTGCTTCCAGCTGTGTGCAGGACTGAGAGAGAGTGAATGTGAGCCGAGAGATTAGAGAGGGCGGGGAGCGAGGGGTGTAGGTAGATGAGGGGCTTCATAGGGGGGCCGTCCCTGGAAAAGGAACACTAGGCACTGAGGCGCTTTCAGACTCAGTTGTGAACGACTGGCTGATAATCAACTCTTCTGGAGACCCCTTTCCAGCGAAATAGGGCACCACAATAGAAAGACCGGAGGTGAGATAAGCACCTCTTTCTCTTCCAAATTCCAGACCCGCAACAGGTTTGGGAGGCGGACGCTCACATTTAGTGCCTTGATTATGCTAATCTAAGCCCCGCCCCGCCCGCTCCAGACGCCCCGCCCCTCGAACGGTCCTTTGCGACCGAGGGGCGGGGTCATGCTAATTAGGCCAGTCGGGCCTCGCTAGCAGCGCCGGCGGGTCCTCGGAGCCGGGGTGAGGCGGCGCGACGAAAGCCATGGCCGGGGCGTTGGCGGGTCTGGCCGCGGGCTTGCACGGCCCGCGGGTCGTCCCCAACCAAGACTCCGACTCAGACACAGACTCGGAGGACCCGAGTATCCGGAGCAGCGCGGGGGGGCTGCTCCGCTCTCAGGTCATCCACAGCGGTCACTTCATGGTGTCGTCGCCGCACAGCGACTCGCTGACCCGGCGGCGCGACCAGGAGGGGCCCATGGGGCCCGCAGACTTCGGGCCGCGCAGCATCGACCCCACACTCACCCGCCTCTTCGAGTGCATGAGCCTGGCCTACAGGTGAGGGCAGCTCCCGGGCCCGGCAGCCTCGGCCCTCCGTGGCGGGACCACGCGCTGGGGCCCCGGACACCCGATCCGGCCCCAAACTTTGGTCCCTGGCTGCTCTCGGAGACTCCGACCACACCCTGAACACCTCTCTGCCCCGGTCCCCAGCGTCCTCCAGCCCGGGCCAACCCCACCAGCCTCCGCCTGGAGTGCGCACCTCCAGGTTCTGGTTGCTGACCAATTTCCCTCCCTTCACCAGGGTGCCGACCACCTGTCCTCCACCTTGACCGCCATAGGCCCGTCTGGACTCCTCTGCCCCCAAAGAAATGCCAAGGCATCCCTCGTGCTCCCAGGACCCTAAGCTACCCCTAGTCTCCACTCTGGGGGCCATCCCCAGACCACCTCAGCCCTCCGCTCCCTCCCGAGCACCCCTGGCCCAGATCCACTTCATTCCTGCACTCAGGTGACACCCCTCGCGCCCAAGGTAGCCAACGTCGTTCGAAACCCAGTCTCGTCCACCCTGCACTCCCCAGTTGCCGGGACACCTGTCCTTGACCTGCTAGATCGAGGGTGGCGGGACAAGGGTGCCCCAGGCGGACCCAGAGGGGGCGCAGCTGGCAGAGTTTTCCAGCCCTCGCCCGGCAGGGGGTGCTGCACGCCTCGTGGGGGTTGGTGCCCGGGAGGCCTGGGTTAGCCTACCCCGGTCGCCGCGCGAGGCGGAGTGCCTAACGCTGCCTGGGACCCCTGCTCCGCGCGTCGCAGAGCGCCTGGACCGCGCCCGGCCCTAGCTCCACGCCTGCGTCCCAGGGGAAGGCGCGAACCCGGTTCTGGCCCAGTGCCCTGGAGCAAAGTTCTCAGGAGCGGAGGGGCCAGGATAAATTATCAACCGAAAACCGGAGAGGTGAAAGGGGGATCGGCCGGCCTTGATCTTTTCTCTGTGCAAATATTCCTCTTCCTCTGCGGCGTCTCCTCCCCTTCTGAGAACCGCGGGATACAGAACGGCCCTTGAGGCTCTGACCGGGAGCTGGGGCTGGGGTGGGGATTGCGGGGCTGCGGGGCTGCGGGGCGGGGGGGTGTTGCCCACCCCCAACCGTGGCAGCCCAGCCGAGACCCCATTGGCTGGAGGCGATGTAACCTTGGCCCACATGCTCTGGCCCCAGGCCCAGGTCATGTTGCAACCTGATCGTCCAGGGCGCAGGACCGATGTGGAAAGTTCAAATTCCCGTCCTTTCTTCCCTTCCCCCGCCTCCTGGGACATCATGGGACCAACTGGGAGAGGGCATTTAAGGTCTTGGTACACCGGATGTGGGCACCCCTCCTCCCCAGGCTCTCCCAGGGTGCCCCATTTCTCACCTGCTCCCAGCTTCGGCTTCCTGCTTTATACTACATCCCATCCAACCCCAAACCGTGGGTGGCCAAAGGGAGGGTTTCAGGGGAATGGGCAAGGTTGGAGCTAGAGCACACTCCAAGAACTGTACCCACTAAGAGGCTGACTAGAATCTGATGTGACCTGGGGCAGCTGGGGAGGAGAGGGCTGTTTTTTCCCTAACCAGAATATTCCGTCTCTGTGGGGTCCAAGCGCCAGGGATTCAGGTGGTTCAGGACCAGAGGAGACTTTGGGTTCCCCCTCTTTGGTAGAGGAAAAATCTGAGGTTCAGACTGGGGCAGTGTTTTAAGTCTTGAATACCCCAAATTATAGGGGTCTCCTGGAAGGGAGAGTACTGGGGAAGCCAGGGTGACCCGAGAGAATGACTGGATGGGAAAGGACAGCAAGGCAAGGGGTCCAGAGGTGCTCGACCGGGAGAACAGCCAGTTTCATCCTCAGCAAGGCAGCCTTGGCCACACACATCATAGCCTCCACTGGGAAATGGAGGAAGGACAGGCAGGCTGTGCATGGGGCACTGGGTGATCAGGGTGGGCTGGGAGGTTGCCAGGATACAGGCAGAGGCAACATACTCAGGAGTTCCCCCCGGGTGCCACAGAAGAAGCTGGCCCGGAGGTATAAGAGTACCCCATCCATGTCTCTCTCCCTACTAGACAGATGGTGTTTATCCAACTTAGGAGGGAGGGGGCCAGCCAGCAGGCATGGGCTATGTACTCTATTTGGGTAATGAGGCCTGAGGTACCCTGGGGTGGCAATTCTCCCCCACTCCCTACCCCAAAACAAACACAGGAGCTTGGAGACCAGAGAGGAGAGATGACCCAGTGACCCATGCACCTAAGGGGCTGTAGGAGTCAGATTGCCACCCACCCACCCACCCCTTAGCCCCAAGATGATGGAGCAGCCTTGGAAGAAAGCAGGCCTGGGGTTCTGGAAAACTAAGACTTGGGTACTCAGCAAAGGTTGAGAAGGTAGGCAGAGGGGGCTGGAACATGAGGAGGGAGGGACCAGTGGGGTTCTAGACCCTGAGCACCTTGACCTCCGAGGTCAGCTCCTTAGCGGTGGTAAGCACCTGTGTCTAGCACTTCTAGACCTTGAGAGTCAAGCCCTTCACCTATGTAGGGCCCTTCCATCTCATGGATTTGATTGACTGCTAGGATTAGGGTCAGGGTTAGGGGTCGGGATCTGGGTGCTGCCTCCCCACTGCTCACCACTCCAGAATCCCAGTTGTCTTCCTTTGGAGGCTGATGGCTATTGTCTTCCACATCCCTGAGAAGGGCACCCCTTCCAGCTCAGCCCAGATTGCCTCCTGGGATTCTGGCTTGGAGAGATGGCAGAAGGGCAGTGAAAAGGCAGCTGGCTGCCTGCAGGCCACTTCTGCCGAAGAGACTCCTTCCCCACCCCCACCCAGGCACACCTTCCACATCCGGGCTGAAGAGGGCCAGTGAGACTGATGGAGAGAAAGCCACAAGACCTGAGTGCATCTCAGGTGACCTTGGGAATGGCCTTTCACCTTCCTGAACTCAGTTTCTTTCTGTAAGAAATGGGTCTGAGAACCCTCCCCAGCAGGCCTACAGGCAGGTGTCTGTGAGGCCACCAGCATTACTGTCCCCAGGACAGAGCGGACGAACAGGTTTCAGCCCTGGCTTTAGTTCTGCTGGTGGGTTAATGAGCAGCTCCCACCAGAGAACACAAGGGCCCCTAGCAGGGATCTGCTGGAAGGTCTGACTCTCCCGGGTAGGAATTTCAGGCCGGTAAGAGCGAGGTGTAGGATTTCCAGCGGTTGGGGTGGAGACCCTCAGGTGGCCCAGCATGGATGAATACCAAGTGCATGGCAAGAACTCCTATCCCCACCCCCCAGCTTCCCCTTGCCCACCCCGCTGACCCAGCCTTCTCCCTTTGACAGTGGCAAGCTGGTATCTCCCAAGTGGAAGAATTTCAAAGGCCTCAAGCTGCTTTGCCGAGACAAGATCCGCCTCAACAACGCCATCTGGAGGGCCTGGTACATCCAGTGTGAGTGGGCACCACGGGGCCGCCCCAGCAGCGGGGCTGCAGGTTGGGGAGGGCACCCAGGAAACCCCCATGGCCAAGAGGAGCCAGCACCAGCATCTGACCGCCAGAGCAGCGGTCACCCCTTGGAAGTCCTAAGGTGGGAAGAGATTTGGAAGGCAGTTCAAGGCCCTTTCTGCAGTCCATCAGCCTAGTCAGTGCATCAAATGCCAGGGTGGAAAGAGGTACTAGAAGCTGCCAGGGCCAGTGGCATCAAGTCGCAAATGGGGAAAATAAGGATCTTGGCTGGACCTCCCCCAGCCTTTCTGAAGTCCTTACTGAACTCCCAGCAGGTGCCCCCTAGGGGCAAGAGCCCTAGAGAGGCCATGTGGTAGAGTGGAGGGGGCTGTAGACTTGGGTGTTGCCCAGAGCTGCTTTCCTACCCAGTCTCTGCTCTTGCTGGCTGTGTGACCACAGGCTGTGTGACTAACCTCTCCGAATCTGTTTCTTCCTCTGTAAAATAAGGCCAAGAGTCCTACTTTTCCTGGTTGGTCTGGGGATAACAAGAATGAATGGGCCCTGCATGAAGCTGGTGTTAAATAAATGATGGTTGAATCTGACATGCCCTTGAGAAGGTCACGGTCACCATTCATTTGGGGATTTGAGACCCCCCCACCCACCATGGTAAAGCGGCAGACACTGAGCAGTCTCAGACCAGTCAGCCCTGGGTTGGGACCTTCTCCAGCACAGCCAAGTTCTGCTACAGGATCAAAGGCTACCCTGAGCTGGGAACACACAGCCCGGGAGGGAACATATTCAGTATTCTCTGTCCTGGTCCCCTGGATTTCATCCAAGTGGGGAGAGGGAGGGTTTTCTGGTTTCTATTTATCTCTGGCGCCCAGTACTTCATAAACCATCTTATTCGAGGCTTCCTAGCAACCCTGGCAGATAGGTGTTATTACCCCCATTTTATGGATGAACAAGTAAGGCCCAGAAGGCCAGTAACTTGTTTAGGGTCATGGAGCATAAAAGGAACAGAGCTGTGACTGGCTGGAAGTCCACGGCTCTCCTACACTGAGCCCAATGCTCCTTTCACTGCTCCCAGTTGGCAGGCTTCCAGTCCTCACCTGAGAACACGTGGGATGGCTCACCTGAGAACACATAGGACCCGGCCCTACCCTACCCAGGAAGCTGATAGGCCAGAGGGAGTCACTGCCACTGCCCCCACCGCCCTGCACTCCCTACCCTTCCCCCACAAAGCTGGATGGGATGCAAGCCTTTCTGTCTGCAGAAGAAATTTCTGATGCCACCCAGGGTGCTCACCCAGACAGACAGACCTGGTCTCTGGCTATTGCTGCCCCAGTTGCTGGAAGCACCTGGGTTCTGTGTCAGATGGAGAGGGGCTCGAGTCAAGTTCTAGGATGCACCCCCACCCCCGCAACCAAGCTGTGTGACCTTGGGAAAGTCCCTAGATAAGGATTGCTCATCTTTAGAGAGAGAGTAACAGTAGGTTCTACTCTGAGGCTTGCTTGAGTTTTCAGTGAGAGCATTCATATCTCAGCACAGGGCCTGACACCCACAAGGGCTTCCTGAAGGTGGTAATATTATCGTGACAATAGCCACAGCACATGGCACGCCCCTTCTCCCTGAGCACTGAGGGTTTGAAGGTAGGCTTTGGGAAGGGTGGGGGAAGACAGATGGAGAGCTGCCTGGCTGGTCCTCCTCATAACTGCCACCCCTCTGCAGGCTCCTGGCCGCCAAGATCCTCTCCTTTCTAACATCCTCAAATCATCTTGGCATCCTCTGAGCTCCCTGAGCACTATGCCTCTCTCATGGGCGGGTTCCCCACCTTACATTAGCTCATGTTATGTGTGTACTTTCCTTATCTCTCCAACTAAGCTGTGAGTACTCTGATTCACCTGCAGATTCCCTGTCCCAGCATCTGTCCCAGCACAGGTGCAAGGGGTTAGGTGGCTTCCTGAATGGATGAACTTATCAGCGTTAAATAAAGCCTGTCCCAGCCCAGGGAGCTGCATGGTCACTGCCCTTCTGTCTAGAGCACAGGGTCCCTAGGGTGGATGAGGGGAGGGAAGGTCCAACCAGGCCTGCTCAGACCTGACCTTTTGGAGATCCTGGTGGTCATGTCCTCATGGGGAAACCCAGGGCAGCTACTCTTTGAGACCCTCCTTGCTCTCACCCCTGGGAGTTCACACACCCAGGAGCCCACCCCTTTGTTTTTCAAGCCACACTCAGCCACCGGGACAAACCCCTTCCTCCAATCACTTGGGGATCATTTTAGAGACTGTCCTTTAGGACAGAACTTTGTAAATGAGGCCGAAATTCCCGATAATTTCATGTTCGGGTGGTCCACTTGGCTGTTAATTGTCCCAGAGGAAGTTTGCTGAAGATTGAGGTGGGGAAAGTCACTACATGGGAGTCCCAGGGTTCAGAAGCCCTACTGTGTGCCAGATTCAATGATTGGAGGCTAAAGAGAAACAGCTCTTGCTTTTACTCCCAGGAGGGAGGCCAGCATGCAGAGAAATGGCCAAGGCCAAGTGGAGATGGGCAGTTTCTATCCAGCAGAGGCACAGGCGTGGGAAGGCCGTTTCCAAACATCTGAGAGTGTCAAGTTTTGGGATAGCCTTTTTTTTTTTTTTAAATTTCCCCACACCCTCCCAAGTTTTGGGACATCCTGACAGATTCAGTGGGTAGCTGGAAAATGTCTGCAGCTGGAAAGGAGCAAGATGAGAGAGGTCTGGGGGCATGCCTCACAGAAGGGCCAGTGAAAATAGTCAAGGGGGCAGGAGAACCAAGGGGAGGCTCCTTGGCCAAGGGAGGAGGGGGTGCTCTGTGCCCAGGTCAGGAGGTTGGGCCCTGAATGGGTGAGGGGCTTGGCCAGGCAGTGGGGTCTGGTGCTGACTCATGGGGAGTGAAGAGGAGACCAGGAGGCACAGAGTGGAGGTGCTGATGACAACTTTTCCAGAACTGGGGGCAAAGCAAAAGAGTAGAAGGGAAGAAGATTAGCTTGTTGGGGTAACAAAGGAAGAGAAAGTTTGGGAGGTGAAGGGGAGACTGAAAGGTCTTAATGGGAGGCAGGGGTCGAGGGGACCCTTTGGACCCCAAAGGAACCTGGGGAAAGAGAGATTGGATTGGAGATAGGGAAGTAAGTGGAGGAGGTGGAGAAAAGGCTCAGCTCCTCAGCGAGGGGACTAGGGGTGGTTCTCTGGCATCAGATTGGGCAGTGCCAAGGAGCCTGAGCTCCAGGCCCTGGCCTGCCAGTCTGACCTTCTTGCAGATCCCATGCAGCGAATGTGGCCGGCATACCTACTGCACTCCCAAGGGAGACAGAGGAGGTGTGGGACATTCCTTTCACAGCATCCCATAGCAGAAGAAGCTCTGGGTGGGCTAGAGCAGGCAGGAAGACTTCCTGGAGGAGGTGGCACTTATCTAAGCCTCTGAAGCCAAGCAGGATTTCATAGTGTGGCACTTGCATCCCAGTGCCCTGTGGTGGGAGGTAAAAGAGCCGGCACCTACCCTGACCTGGCCCTCTTCTCTCAGATGTGGAGCGGAGGAAGAGCCCCGTGTGTGGCTTCGTGACCCCTCTGCAGGGGCCTGAGGCTGATGAGCATCGGAAACCAGAGGTAGGTGAGCCTCGGGACCTTCCGCTTCCCTGCCAAGTCTCTGCTAGCGCGGGAACTGAGATGCGGATTGGGTGAGGGGTGGAGTCGGTGCCTGCGGTCTCACTGAGTCCCCTCCCCCGCCCCCCCCCCCCCCCCCCCCCCCCCCCCCCCCCCCCCCCCCCCCCCCCCCCCCCCCCCCCCGCCCCCGCAGGCCGTTGTCCTGGAGGGCAATTACTGGAAGCGACGCATCGAGGTGGTGATGCGCGAGTACCACAAGTGGCGCATCTACTACAAGAAGCGGGTCAGTGTTGGGGGTACGGGGTCAGGGGTACTGCGGACCACTCCCTCTCCTGGAAGAGCCGGGGCGAGACTCCCCTCGACCCCCGCCTCCCATTAAGACCCAGGCTTAACAGCGCCGTCGTGTGGCCCAGAGTCTCCTTGCCGCCTCCTTACCTCCCAGCGCAGAGGAGCTCCTGAGGGGAAATGGGGATCCCTTTCGTCCAGGGGGAAGTAGGGGAGGCCTCTGCGGGCAGTGATGGCAGAGGGACAAGCGATCCAGTGTCCACCTCTGTGTGTTCCTGCAGCTCCGTAAATCCAGCAGGGAAGGGGATCTCCTGACCCCAAAGCAGGTGGGTGCTCCCGGAACCCAGAGAATTGACAGCTTCCCTTCTGGGTGGGTAAGGTGGTGGTGGGGCGACGGTGGGTCACCAAGGCAGTGCGTGTGGCTGCTGTCCTCTAGTTCATCGAGCCTTTCTCCCAGGAGGAGGGGAACCTTTGAGCTCAGTGGTGGGAAGACCCCAAGCCTTCTGGTTAACCCAGCAAGTGGTGGGAAGCATGGGGGAACAGAAGTCCCTAAGAACTGGGGTTCCAGGCAGGAAAAAGTATAGGGGGCAGGAAGGGGACCCTTATCTGTTCAGCAGGCCATCCAGCTCTCTCTGCTGGGGGCAGTTGTTAGGGGCCAGCGGGGTGACCTTCGACCTTCCAGGCAGCAAACTGCGTCCTCCCGAGAGAGGTGAAGAGGGCCATGCACACAGAAGCTTCCGACCCGCTGAACACTTCATCCACAGGCGCGGGCCATACGGAAGAGCGAGGGGCTAGTGGGAGACCCCTGTATCCCTCTCATGGCTGCAGACAGAAGGCTCTGTCTCCCTAGGCAGAAGAGGGTTGGCAGCCACCAGAGCGATGGTGCGAGCAGCTCTTCTCCAGCGTGGTGCCCGTGCTGCTTGGGGGCCCAGAGGAGGATCCCGGCGGGCGGCAGCTTCTCGACCTCGACTGCTTTTTGTCCGACATCTCCGACACGCTCTTCACCATGACGCAGCCCAGCTCCGCGCCCCTGCAGCTGCCCCCTGAGGATGGTAAGGGCCTACACCTGGAAAGGGAGGCCTGCGAGAAGCCAGGCCACCCAGGGAGGACGGCCAGGGGTGGGCGAGGCCCCCACTCAACCCCGCCTGCGGCTCCTGACGTCACCCCTGCCCCCTCCAGCCTATGTGGGCAACGCTGACATGATCCAGCCAGACCTGACACCTCTGCAGCCCAGCCTGGACGATTTCATGGAGAGCTCAGGTGATGTAGCGCCCCCCTGCTGGATGGGGTGGACAGGCGGGGCCAGGGTGAGGAAAGTCCCCGGATGACCAACCGCTCTCAGGCCAGTCCCAGGTCCCTCTGGGAGGACGGATCGGCTAAGTGATTTCTAAGGGCCCTTCCTGGACTCCCTTTGTCCGAACTTGGGGTGCAATTGATGTGGCCTCAGGTGAGAGCAGGGCCAGACCGGACACCTGGGCAGTGCCAGGGCCAGGAGCCTGGAAGCTGCAGGCTCTGCCAGCCCCCAGGAAAGTAGTGGATGTTGGGAATCTCAGGAGAGAAAGGGACTTGGATTTTTTGGGGGGGCTCCATATATTATGTACATAATTCCCTTTAAAAATTGTTAAAGAACATTCCAGGGGCACCTGGGTGGCTCAGTCCATTGAGTGTCTGCCTTGGGCTCAGGTCGTCATCCTGGAGTCCTGGCTCCCTGCTCAGTGGAGAGCCTGCTTCTCCTTCTCCCTCTGCCCCTCACCCCATTCTTGTGCTCTCTCTCTGAAATAAATAAACAAATAAAATCTTTAAGTAAATAAAAAAGAACATTCCAAACACACACATACACACACACACACACAGAGGTTCACTGAACCCTCCTGTAACCATCACCGACTTCAAAATGTATCAGAACTTGACCGGTCTGGTGTTGTGGAGGCCTCACCCACTTCTCCTTCCCACAGTGTTTTTGAGAAAATCCCACCTAATTGTACCTTGTAAAACATTTTTTTTATAAGACTTTATTTATTTGACAGAGAGAAACACAGCCAGAGAGGGAACACAGCAGGGGGAGTGAGAGAGGGAGAAGCAGGCTTCCTGCCGAGCAGGGAGCTCGATGTGGGACTCCATCCCGGCTCTCTGGGATCATGACCTGAGCCAAAGGCAGTCGCTCAACCAACTGAGCCCCCCAGGCGCCCCAAACATTTTTTTTTTAAGTAACATGTTTCTATACCTCCCTCTCCTGACTCCCGTGCTGCTAGGTCACTGCTTTCTTGTGTCCTCCTGGCCATTCTTATGTCTGCATGAGCACCTGTGGACAAATGTCCCTTTTTGTTTTCATGATAGACTCTGCTTGACATTGCTTCCTTTACTTAGCTGTAGTTCTTGGAAACTGTCCCTGATAATCACACGTTCAGGGGACTCTGGAGCCCTGCTAGGGGTCAGGTAGCCATAGAGGCTCGGCTTGTCTCAGCCCAGGCGGAGGGTGTTTCTGGGATGAAGGCTTCGTTCCAATGACCCATCCACTCTTTCCCCACAGGGTCCTGGGCCTGTCAGTCAAGAGGTGGGGCGGGAACTAGGGAATGAGGAACCACCCCTACCCCTGCCCCAGCCCTGGGCAGGGTGGGGGCCGTGGGGGCAGAAGTGTTGATGGCAGTGCCCAGAGAGCAGAAAAGTCTGAGAGGGCAGCGGTCCTGTCTGGGCGCACGTAGCCCCGCCACAGGTAGGAAACCGCCTCCATTCTGGACTCTGGGCCAAGTCGAGGGCTAGGAAGCCAGTTCTCTCAATCTGGGGTGGCTGCTGGGGTCGGGGTGAGCATGGGCGACCAAAGGTAGGGGATGTGGGTCATGCAGAGGAGGTGACTAGAGTGGCCCCCCGCTGGCGCTCCACACACAGGGAGGGCGGGGAGCACCAAGGCCGCTGGGGCCTGGTGCCTTGATTGTCCCCAGAGCTCCTCACTTGAGAGGAAACCCAGCGAGGAGGGCGGAACTGTACTGAGGAAGGGGGCTTGGGGAGGAGTGTTCAAGGAACAGGCCCGGGCTTGGAGCAGGAGAAGGTGTCAGGGAGTGGATGTGGGTCATTGCGGGGGACTGAAGCTGGGAGGGGGACTAGGGCTCTGTGGGTGACTGGCTAGGGCTACAAAGCAACTTCTTTCAAGGAGGAAGGGGCAGTTGAGGGCAAACTATGGCAGGGCGTTGGTGGTGACTGGGCTCGGTACGCCATGAGCCCTGCAGAGCACTGTGGAGGAGACAGCAGCGGGGAGCAGGCCTCCTACGTGGCTCGTTCTTGACTCTAGGGCTCAAGGGGCCAGTGATGAGGCCCACGGTCCCTGGGGGCTGGGGAGATAGAGGATCAGTGACCTCTCACCATCTGCCACCCAGTCCCTTGGTTTAAGGGAAGCAGTAGGACAAGAAGATCCTTTCTGAGCAGGTGGTCAAGGAAAGACCCATATGAGCATGTGCGCGTGCATGCGCACACACAGACACACACACACCGGGGACCAAGACGCCATGCGCAGGTGCAGGGCCTCACATCACGGCAGCGCACCACAGACTCAGACAGAACTACAGACTCCACGGAGACGGATCCAGCATGAGGTCGCAGGCTGACACCCGCAAAGTGACAGCGATACAGCGACACAAGAGCACCAGAGTCATAGAAGAGGCGCATATAGAGTTTAACCCTTATCAGGCCCGGGTTTGGTGTGGGCTTATCTGTCTTGCTCTTGGGTCTCCCTCAAGGTAGCCTTTGGGAGAGAGGCCTGACCAGCTTCCCTGGCTAGGGACCTGGGGCCTATCCAAGGCCAGTGGGGCTGGGTCGGGCCAGACCAGGAGGCCTCCGGAGCTGGTTCAGACCAAAGGCTGGTCAGGGTCAGAGAAAGGTGCCCGGAAGGGAGCGGGTGGGCGGGTGGCGCCCAGGCCCGGGATGTGGTTAGGCCGCAGGCAGCTGCTTCCCAAAACCAGAATAGCCTGGGCCTTACACAACCCGCATCTCAGACAATCTGGCTGCCCTCCCGTCCCACTCTTCCAGGCTATTCAACCCCTCTCACTCTTGCCCCCACTCTGAGCCCACCCTCTGACCCCCACTCTGAACCCCCTTAGCCTTCACCCTACTCCTGGGCTCTATTTTGAGGTTCCAATTGACCTTCCAACAAACCAACGCGTCCCAGACCCGCTGACCTCCTGACCCCTCTCACCTCTAGCTCACCCCTAGAACTTCTGTCACCCTGGGGCTCTTCCCTATCCCAGACCTCCACCCCTTGCACCCCACCCCTTTCCCTCCCTGGCACTATTACCCTGCCCCTTTCTATGACCCCAGCAGAGCTGGTGACAGGAGGGAGAGAGGGGAGTGCCTGGGCCTGGGATGGGGAAGGGGACACTATGAGCCAAGTGTGAGGCTCGGTGGGAGGACTATTTCCCTAGGGTCCTACTCACACCCCCACACAACCTCTGTTGTCCTGCATGCAGGCCCATCCCACCCGAACCTCTGTTTTGCTGCTTCCCCTGAGTGAGACAGAAACTCTTCCAATTTCACAATCTCCTGTGGAAGCCCCCCCCTCCCCCCACCTCATTGCCAGCCAGGCCTGCCCAGCCTGGGGACAGGGCACGAGGCCCACTCTCCTCCCACTGCTTCCAGCCACGCCTGGCCTTATCCCTAACTTCCACCGCCTTGTATGTCTGAATTACAGATTTCTTCACCAGCTACCGCCCCCCACCGACACCCACGCCTTCGCACTTCCCGGAGCCCCCCAGCTTTGGCCCCATGGCTGACCCTTTCTTCAGCAGTGGAATCTTGGGCTCAGAGGTGCCCCCTGCCTCATCAGGTGTGACCCACCTCTCAGGGCATAACCGCCTGCAGGTGAGCTCCTGCGTCCACTCCACTCAGCCCTGCCTAGCTCACCTGCCTGTGTCTGGGAGATAGGGTACTTCCCGAGTGCCCAGTCCTGTTCTCAGGCGACTGAGAGGGACTGGGACAGGAGAGAGACCCCATCTCTGCCCTCCGAGAGGGAGAAATTCAGCTCAGGAGGAAGGACCCTCATGAAGCAATACTGGACTGGGTGGTTGTAGAGGGGAGACTAAAGGCAGTGGGGGATGGGAAGAAGAGAGGGCACGGAGCAGGACAGCACTGAGGACAGGGTAATTTATGGAAGGCTTCCTGGAGGAGGAGAGGTTCTGCGCTTAGTGAATGGGTTGGGTTTGGGGCGCCTGGGTGGCTCGGAGGGTTAAGCCTCTGCCTTCAGCTCAGGTCATGATCTCAGGGTCCTGGGATAGAGCCCCACATCGGGCTCTCTGCTCAGCGGGGAGCCTGCTTCCCCCTCTTTCTCTGCCTGCCTCTTTGCCTATTTGTGATCTGTCTCTGTCAGATAGATAGATAGATAGATAGATAGATAGATAGATAGATACCAGTAGAGAGTGAGCCAGATGGGAGGGGAAGCACAAAGGAGCACATGGAGACAGAAAACTCAGTGTGAGGGCTTAGACACAGTGAAAGTGCTGCCATTTTGGATCAGGAACTTGCCAGATGATTCGGAGGTCACCTCCCTGCTGCTCGGTCAGATACCTTTTGCTTCTATCATCAGACTGTTCAGGTGCTCTTGTAGCTCATTGTTGAGAGGTCTCTCTCCTCAACCAATGAGCTCCTCGCTGGAAGAGCTAAGCCTTGCTCAGGCTTACCTAGCAGAGTTCAAGTTCAAGCGTATGAGCAGGTTGGGTAAATGGTTGCCCAGTGACCAAGCTAGTGAGCCAGACGGAGGGATGTGTTGGTGGGTGGATAGATGCATGGTAGATGAGGGAGTATGCCTAGTGGGGTTGGTGTCTATATGGGTAGGTGAGTGGTCGGTTGGATGACTGGGCTGGTAGTTGGATTTGTAGATGAATAGTTTGGTGGGTTGGTGAATAGGCTGGTGGCTGAAGAAGAGGCTGGTCAGTGAACAATGGTGGATAGGTGGAGGGATTATGGATGGGTTGACAGAAGAATGAAGTAGAGATGGTCGGATTTATTGGTGAGCAGGTTAATACTTGGTGGGCTGGTGGAGAGACAGGTGAGAGGACAAATAGGTGAGTGGAGGATGGATGGGTTAGTGGATGGATTGGTGGCTGCAGGGAGGAATTATCTGGCAAATGAAAAGATGGGCAGGAAGACTGAAGCTCTTTCTCACGCCTAACTTGTGCATATGTGTGTTCCACTCCCTCCCCTCACTAGACTGCAGTTTCCCTTGGTGTGTGTGGGGCGGACAGCAGGGACCATTTCTCCTATCTCTCCCAGTGCCCAGTCCAGAGCTCAGCCAGGGCAAGAGGCTCCCGGGGTGGCTGCCAAGACCAGCTCTCTCCCCTGCTCTCTGTCTGTCCCCCAACCAGGCCCGGAGCAGCTGCCCTGGCACCCTGGACTCCAGTGCCTTCCTGCACTCTGATTTCCTTCTTCCTGAAGATCCCAAGCCCAAGCTCTCACCTCCCCCAGTCCCCTCACCCCTCCTCCAATACCCTGCCCTTGCCAAGGGGCCTGGCCTAGAGCCCCGTCCCACAACCACCTTCCCTTCCATGGCTCCGCCCCCTGCTTTGCTGCAGGAGGAGCCTCTCTTCTCTCCCAGATTCCCCTTCTCCACTGTCCCTCCAGCCCCAGGAGTGTCCCCAGTGCCTGTTCCCACTGCCTTCCCATCTACCCCACAGCCGGGTCCAGGCCCGGCGCCTGCCCCCTTCCCCATAGACCTTCTGCCCTCAGGGTTTCTGGAGCCCCCATTTGGCCCCCACTTCCCAGTGCCCCAAGGCATACGGCCCAGAAGCAGGCCCCCCAGCCCACCCCCTAGAGGACGGAAGCCCAGCCCCCCAACCTTGGCCCTTGCCACTGCCAACCCCACTGCCCCTGCCGGGGGCAGCAACCCCTGCCTCACAAAGCTGCTCACAGCAGGTGAGATGGGAAGAGCAAGAACCGGCTCTGCAGAGGGGAAGACTGGGACCAAATGTGGAAGGGGGAGCCTGTGGGAGCAGAGGACGCAGGTTTCAGGGACAGGCTCAAGCTCAGCTGGGGGTGGGGTGGGGTGGGAAGGGGGGGAGGAATTAGGGACATGGGCCCTGAACCTGAAAGGGGAGTGGGCTTTTTTGGAGGGGAGGGATGGGGTCTTGGGAGATGATGGGGTTCAGGCTGGCCCCAGTGGCCCTCACACTTCTGCCCGTGCACAGCCAAGCTCGAGCAGACCCTGGGACCACCGCTTGTGTCCAGCACCCTCCTCCGGTCCTCAGGGTCCCCGGTAAGATGGCAGGCGCGGGGAGGTGAGGGTGGGCCCTGGGCTTCACCCCAACTCTCCATCCTTCTCCACCCCAGCAGGAGACGGCCCCTGAATTTCCCTGCACCTTCCTACCCCCGACCCCGACCCCCACACCACCCCGGCCACCTCCAGGCCCAGCCACACTGGCCCCTCCCAGGCCCCAGATTGTCCCCAAAGTGGAGCGGCTCTCGCCCCCAGTGCACAGCGGTAAAGAGGGCTTGCAGGGTGCGGGGGATTCCAGGGGATGGAGAAAGAGGAAGGAAGAAGGGGGGTCTACATCTGAGGCCAGGATGAGAGGGACAGGGCAATGGGACCCTCTCCCCTGTGTTGGTCTGTCTGTGGTTCCTTCTGTCCCTGCCACAGGTGGTGAGCGGCGGCTGTCGGGGGACCTCAGCTCCATGCGGGGCCCAGGGACTCTGAGTATCTGTGTGTCTCCCCCTGAACCCATCCTAAGCCGGGGCCGTCCAGACAACAACAAGGTGGCACCTTGCTCTCACCCCGAGATTTGTTTGCCACCCATAGGCCCTTCCATGCTCCTTCCTAGGCTCACCCCACTGTCTGCCCCTTAAGACTGAGAACCGGCGCATCACCCACATCTCTGCAGAGCAGAAACGGCGCTTCAATATCAAGCTGGGCTTTGACACCCTGCACGGGCTGGTGAGCACCCTCAGTGCCCAGCCCAGCCTCAAGGTGAGCCCTCAGCCCAGGCTGGCACCCCCAGAACCGCAGGGCTCCTTTGTCGCCAACCCCCACCCCCACCCTGCCGGCCAGCCGAGACCAAATCCCAGGACCCTGTGGACACCCAGTTTCCTCCTCCCACCCAGTGTCTCAGTGGGCCCCAGAGTGGGGCCACCGCCAGCACCTGAGCCCACCCTGGTGATGCCTGCAGGTGAGCAAAGCGACTACGCTGCAGAAGACGGCCGAGTACATCGCTATGCTGCAGCAGGAGCGGGCGGCCATGCAGGAGGAGGCCCAGCAGCTACGGGACCAGATTGAGGAGCTCAACGCTGCCATTAAGTAGGCGAGATGGAATGGGAGGGGCGGGTGAGGAGGTGCTGCGGGCGCTGGGGTGAGGGCGCGAGAGGGCATGCCGCAAGCCTCCCCAGCCCTGACCCAGCTCCCTGCCCCCAGCCTGTGCCAGCAGCAGCTGCCAGCTACTGGAGTGCCCATCACACACCAGCGTTTCGACCAGATGCGAGACATGTTTGACGACTACGTCCGTACCCGGACGCTGCATAACTGGAAGTTCTGGGTGGTATCCTCCCTCAGCCAGCGGGCGGGGGGTCACGGTGGGCAGACCCCACTGAGCCCTAAAGGCCAGGCAGGGGCTCTGAGCTGTGCGCCCAGTGAGATGGAAGAACAGGTTCTGCCCCCTCCTTCTAGGCCCTTGACATCTTGGCCAGCAGGAGTGCCCAGGGATTTGCTGGGAGCAGAGGGAAGCCGAGGGAGGAGCCCCTGGGTGAGGGAAGCACAGCCCTGCCCATAGAATGTCCCAAAGGGAGTTTGGGAGAACCACAAGTCTGAGTGGAGACGTGAATCTGAAGAAGACATGGAATCTCTCACTCCCTTACCTGGTCCAGCTCTTGGCTGAGCGGGGGCAGGAAGCTCAGGAACAGGGGATAGCGCAGCCCAGAAGATGGGCATAGAGGGGCCCGGTAGGCTGTGGCAGGATGGGAGGGTGGCTGCAGTAGGAGGCCTCCAAGTTCAAGATGCCACTGTGGCCAGACCTTTCCCCAGGTCTGGGCCAGACGTCAAGGCTGCACATGAGCTGGTGAGGGTACTGACTGATCAGCAGGCCTATTCCTTGACCTGGGCCAGTTCAGCATCCTCATTCGGCCTCTGTTCGAGTCCTTCAATGGGATGGTGTCCACAGCAAGCTTACAGAGCCTCCGCCAGACCTCACTGGCTTGGCTGGACCAGTACTGCTCCCTGCCCGCTCTCCGGCCAAGTACGTGAGCCACCCCTCTGCCCACCATAATATCCAGGAATGTCCACTCTGCTCAGGCCACAGGTCCAGCCTGCCTTCAGAATAGTCTCACATTTTGGCCATCCCACCACTTACCCTGGATGGTCCTCTAGCCTCCAGGACACCTGCAGACAGAGGTCCTGGGAGGGGTTGACGGTCTGGCTGCTAGGATCCTGCCCCCCTCCCTTCGTCTTCAGCATCCTGGACCCCAGGAAGTCTCTCTCCCTTTCTCTCTCACTCTCTCATTCTCTTTCCCCAGCTATGTTGAACTCTCTCCGCCAGCTGAGCACTTCGACCAGTATCCTGACAGATCCCAGCTGTATACCTGAGCAAGCCACACGGGCAGTCACAGAGGGCACTCTTGGCAAACCTTTATAGTGCTGGCCAGACACTGCCGCTCACTCAGCTGCCCCGGGGCTGCTTTCCCTGGGCCTGGGCTCCAGGGACGACTTCTGGGCACTTCCTTCCTGCCCCCCGCCCTGGCTGTCCCCTTTCCTGAGGGTCTAGCAGGGCCCAACTATCCTCCACCTCCTGAAAGCCAGGAAGAGCTATGTTCCAGTCGCTGCCCCACCAGTGACAAACACTGTGACCTGGGGGACTCGGTCTCTCTCTCAGGACCTCCATTTTCTAGTCTGCAAAATGGGGCTGGAGGAGCTTCAACCAAATGATGATCCCAAGGCCTTAGCAGCTGTGACACTTGAGGCTGAAGCCGGTGACTCGGGGAGCTTGGAGGAGGAAGGGAGACGATCCTGTTTCTCTGCCCCCTCCCATCTGCTCCCCACCCTGATAGGACACAGGCCTCGGTTTCTCAGCAGAGAGGCAGAAAAGGAGGTTCCCACTTTCTGCTTCTTCGTTGGTCGCCCAGTGGGGGGTGGGGGGCTGCAGGATGGCATCCCTGGGTGGGGCCAAGAAGGTCAGATCCCCGCAGAGAGCAGAGCAGGGGGTAGACAAACCAGGGGCAGGTGTCTTGTGTGATGGGAATGCGTGTGTGTGGATTTTATAAAGAATTCTTGCCAATAAAACCAGAAACTGTTGGGGACTGTCAGTGTGTCTCACTCTGGGATGGAGAGAGCCAGTTGGCAGTGGGAAGTGGCCTTGAAGGGACGTTAGCTTTTCCTCTGAACTGGAAGCCACTGGAAGGTTTTGCATTGGGGTGGAGTAGAAGGGACAAGGCTCTCTGATGGAACCATCCAGGAGAACATGCTGCCGCCGAGGGTAGTGACTTTCCCATTAGGCGATATGTGCAAGCAGAGGGTGGGTGGCCACTTGGTCAGAATGTCTTAGAAGGAACTGGTACTTCAGACGGGGAATTGGGGTGAGTGACCCCAATAAATCATTGATTCTTTTATTGAGCCATTGAACAAATCTTTTCTGAGGGCCTGCTGTGGCCCATGGGATGGTCTCGGTGCTGGGGATTCCGTTCACTGCTGGCTCTCTCTCTTCACAGAGCAGATTCAAGCCTCGTACATCTCAGGACTACTATAGATGATTCCATGGCCACTGACTTCCCCTCCTTTGTGTGGAATCACAACACAAATAACAATACTGTTCACATGCTCATCTAATCTTTACTCCACGCCAAGCACTATTTTAAACACTTTATGCATATATATTAATTCAATTATTATATATTAACATATACCTCCATAGGGCAGTGGTGAGCATTTTAGGGTAAATATATATAAAGCGCTTAAAACAGTGACTGGCATGTAGCACTATATGATTTATCATAATTATGATCGCCATTGCACAGATGAAAAGTTGAGGCACAGAGAGATGAACTAACCCAGGGCTGCTCGGTTACTGCCTGACTCTAGTGTCTGCTTTTAGCCAGCTCTCTCTACGGTGCAGGGCACAGTTGCACCCAGGCATGGAGTGCTTTCTGTTATTGCAGACAGATGTCTTTAGTGGCTGAGAAGTAAAATCTTAATAGTGTGCTTTGCTGTTTTTCCCCACTCACACCCTTCCTGGAAGATCTCTATCCCCTTGACCCTGTGTCTCCCGGCTAGATGCCGCTTTCCCTTGAGAGAGCTATCTAAACTTGCTCTCCCTCTCTCCTCCTCTCCCACTCACCTTGTCCTTGGTCTCCTCTTCACCACTTCCACCCCAGCCTCACCCCTACACTGATTTACTATTACTAAGATCACTTGACTCCCTCATTGCCAAATCCGGTGGCCACTTTGCAGTGGCCTCTCTCCTGCCTCTCCCCAGGTCCTTAGATTTCATTCTTTTTTTTTTTTTAAAGATTTTATCGGAGAAAGAGACCGTGGGCAGAGGGCCAGAAGGGGAGGGAGCAGCAGACCCCTAACACGCACACACTGAGCAGAGAGCCTGATGCAGAGCTCAATCCCAGGACCCTAAGATCACGACCAGAGCCCAGAGCTGAAGGCAGATGCCTGACTTGGGCCACCCAGCCTGGACCTCATTCTAGAACCATCCTTTCCTCATGAGTCCAGAATTCTCTCCAGGTTCTCCCTCCTCCCTCACAGTGGCTTCCCAGTGTCTGCTGTGGGAGTCTCTTCCACCTGCCCCTGCCTGGCCCACTTTCTTCTCACTTTGTGGCAAGCCCTGGGTAACAGCATTCTCTTTGGCCTCTTTGCCGAGGAACCACTCTTCAGTATCAAAAGCACGTATCCAACTGCCCCCTGGTCCCTCTCCTCTGGATGTTTCACAGCTCCCTTTACCTCAAAGGAACCAAAGGATAACTCATCACTTTTTTTTAAAGATGTTATTTATTTGGGGGTCAGTCATTGGGCATCTGCCTTCGGCTCAGGTCATGATCCCGGGGTCCCGGGATGGAGCCCCACATCGGGCTCCCTGCTTGGTGGGAGGCCTGCTTCTCCCTCTCTCCCTCCTCCTGCTTGTGTTCCCTCCCTAGCTGTGTTTCTCTCTGTCAAATAAATAAATTTTAAAAATCTTTAAAAAAAGATTTTA
>PITA01027621.1:0-20661 GCA_004023965.1 Spilogale gracilis | reverse complement strand
CCTGTATCTTCCACTCTCCTTCACCCATTTGGCCCATTTTCCCACCTGCTTGCCCTCTGGCAACTACCAGATTGTTTTCTGTATTTATGTGTCTGATTCTGCTTTTTATTTGTTTGTGAATTCATTTGTTTTGTTTTTTTGATTCCACACATATTGGAAATCATATATATTTTCTTTCTCAGCCTAGTTTATTTCACTTAAAATAATTCCCATATTGTCTCAAGTGGCAAGATCTCTTTCTTTTTATGGCTGCATATATACACCACATCTTCCATATCCATTCATCTGTCAAAGGACACTTAGGTTCCTTCCATATTTTGGCTCCTATAAATAATGCTGCACTAAATAGAGGGGTGCATGCACCATTCCAAATCAGTGTTTTTGTTTTCATTGGATAAATACCCATAAATGTAATTGTTGGGCCATGTGGAATTTCTGTTTTTAATTTTTGAGGAATCTTCATACTGTTTTATACAGTAGCTCAGCTATTTTTTCTAGATAACCATTCCCCTAATTGCTACCAACTTTAAATTAGTATCAAGAAGGTGAGAAAGTTGATTTTAACTGTGTTATTTTTTTAATTAGGGACAAAATTGTTAATAGTTATTTTGCAATTTCACTTATGTCACCCAGAGTTCACTGGTTTTTGTGTGAACACAAGTCTTTCTCTGCTTAAATGCCCCGGGCTTAACTGTTAAATTGCATGATAGTTCCAGTACTGTGTTTTTAAGCAACTGCCAAAATATTTTCCAGAATGGCTGTCCCATTTTATATTCCTACCAGTAATGTATTAATGATTCTGTTTCTCCATATTCTTGCCTGAAACTCATGTTGTTAGTAGATTTTATTTTATCCTGTGTCATGGTTTTGTAGTGACATTCTATCTCAATTTTAATTTTTATTTATGTACGGCTAATGATGTTGAACGTCTAAAATTTTTTTATTTAAATTAAAATAGTAAACATATTGTGTATTATTAGTTTCAAAGATAGAATTTAGTGATTCATCACTTGCATAAAACATGCAGTGCTCATTATATCAAGTGCACTCCTTAATGACCATCACTCAGTTGCCCCATCCCCCAGCGATCTCCCATCCAGCAACCGGCATTTTCTAACTTAAGGTTGAGGGTCTTGGGTTTGTGTCCCTGTTTTTTATCTTATTTTTCCCTCCCTACCACTATGTTCATCTCTTTTGTTTAAATTCTATGTGTGAGTGAAATCATATACTTTTTTTTAATGTTATCTATTGGCCATTTGTATGTCTTTATCAATAAAATGTCTGTATATATTTATGTCTGTTTTCTAATTGAATTTCATCCTTTTCATCCTCTTAATAGGGTTTTTAGCAGAATAAAATTTAAAAAATTAATATCGTTAATTTTTCACTTTTTTTCCTTTCGGCATTATGCTTTAGTGTCATGTAAGAACTCTGCTTGTTCTTAAGCCCTAGCTAATTCCTAGATGTTAAAGATTTACTCTATTGCTTTTTGAAATGTTTTACAGCTTCAAATTTTTCATTTATATTCCCTCTCCATTCTTTTGAGTTAATTTATATGTAAGGTACAATGAACAAACAATCTTGATTTAGGTCAACAGTGTTCTTAGTTTTGCCTATCAACATCCACTTTTCCAGCAGACTTTATTGAAAAGCTACATTTCCTTTATTGAATTGTTTTTGTTTGTTTGTCAAAAATCATTTGGACATATGTGTGGGGGCCCATTTGTAGGTTTTCTATTTATTCCATTGCTCTATGTACCTGCCCTCTACCAATACCACAATCTTGATTATTGTAGCTGTGTAAGTCTTGAGATTGCAAAGACTCTTTCCTCATTTCAGTATGTGTTTTCTTTTTTTTTTTTTTTTAAATTATTTATTTGACAGAGAGAAACACAGCCAGAGAGGGAACACAAGCAGGGGGAGTGAGAGAGGGAGAAGCAGGCTTCCCGCCGAGCAGGGAGCCCGATGTGGGACTCGATCCCGGGTCTCCGGAATCATGACCTGAGCCGAAGGCCGTGGCTCAACCAACTGAGCCACCCAGGCGCCCCTCAGTGTGTGTTTTCAACTGATTCAGCTATTGTCACTCCTTTGATGTCCTAAATAAAGTTTAGAATAATTTTGTTTATATCAACAAAAAATATTGCCTGGATTTTATAAGAATTGCAACACATCTGTGTATCAGTTTAGGGATAACTGATATTTCTTCATCTATGAATATTGTATGTCCCTTCATTTAGTCGGATTTTTAAAAAGTTCTTGAATTGGTAATGTATAGTCTTGTTAAAAATAATATTATATATTATTATACTACATAAGGTAACTATCATTCTGCCTTCCATTTCTATAAGCTTAACTACATTAAAATACCTCATTTAAATGGGATCATAACATTTGTTCTTGTGTGACTGACTTATTTCACTAAGTATAATATCCAAAAGGACTATTCATGATATAGCAGATGACAGTTTACTTTTTTTAATGCCTGAATAATATTTCCTTGTATATAATATAAATACTATATGTCTCTATCTTTTCATCTATCCATTGACCTTTAGGTTCCTTTAGATCACTGCTATATTTTGGATGTTTGGGTTTTAAATAGTGCAAAAATAAACATGAGAGTATATATATACAATTATATATATATATATATATATATATATATATATAATTGAGATCTTATTTTCAGTTCTTTGCAATAAAAACTCAGAAATGGGATTTATGGATCAGATAGTAATTCTATTATTGATTTCTTGAGGAACCTCCATACTATTTTTCATAGTAGCTGCATAATTTTTTCATTCCTACAGGCCATAGACATGCTTATAAGATTTTTAAATCCTCACCTAAAACTCTTTATTGGATTGATCTTATACTTGCCATCGCAACAAGATCAGAAATGATATTTTATTGAGGTTTTGATTTGCCTTCTCCAAAGATTAGTGATATTGAGCATCTTTTCATATCTTTTGGCCATTTGTCTGTCTTCCTATTAGCAGAAGTGATGAGATTCATAAAATGTGTACTGCCTCTGCAGTAAAATAATGAAAATCTTTCAGGCTATCAGGAATACAGAATCTGATTTACTCTTCCTGAGAGACAGAGCTAGATGAGCCCAGAAAGAGGCCTATTTAATTTGGGAACATGGAAGCCACTCGTGAAATTGACAAGAGCAATTTCAGGTGATGGATATGATGACAAAAAGACCAATTAGGGAGAGGATGATTTCAAGTTGAGAAAGTAAAGGGAAAGATGATAACAAATTGTTCTTGAATAGGTCCTCAAGAGGACATGACCCTAGGTTGGCCTGAGCACTGAACTCAGGCAATTGTAGACTCCTCATGCTCTCCCTTGTCCTTGGACTGTGCATTTCACTTATCTTCCCCCACTAGAAGTCACCTTAAGGACACAATCTGACACAATCTTAAGACAGTAATGTGCTGCCGAGACCATCTGGATGCTATGTATGTCTGAACCCAGTTAAGGTCTCTATATAAACTCTTAAGATTCTGGCAGGCAGGTGTAAAGAGCTCATCACCGTGTAGCTGCCCAAGTTTTCTATGTGTCTTCCCTTGCTTATTAAAACTGTCACCTACCAATCTGGAGTGGTCTGCTTCTGTCTTCTGTTTCTGCTTGCCCTCCATGTACAAAAGCCAGTTTATGAACCAACACTTGTTCTAGAAGTTTTGATGTCAAGGTAAGCAGAGAACTAGGGTAAAAGTGGAAGGTGGTTATATATTGGATGGCAGTGTTGTTTTGTAACATTTTAAAATGTGAGATTGTAAAGAAGGACTAATTAACTAGATGTGATTTGATCAGTATAGTTTAAATGGGGCAGAGATAATAGGTGTTCCTTTAAAAAAAAAGTTGCAGAAGAAGAAGTAAGGATAACAATTTGGTTTATTCCGTATTCCTTACAAAATTGGCTTCGATCATGAGACATTAATATAAAAGTACTATTTCCTCCAGTCTTTTATTTGTTCTTTAATTTATAAGAATCTTAAATATTAGAAAGAGATATTTAATTTTTTTTATTAGGTTCACAATTGCAGATAGAAGAAAGCATATCCTTTCATGCTGCTTATAAAACATTGTACTATGTGTTACATTTGGTTAAGTGATCTATCTACATGAACCTTCAGATTGTGTGCATTCAGAGGTCCTTTTGAAGCAAACTGCATATCCGATTAATTGGTAGTGAGAAAATGTGTGTGTCATGGTTAGCAGAGCCATAGGAGAGCCTATTCAGCCACATTCTTTCAGGTATCCAGAGACCTACAAGCCATAAGTTTAATCACTTCATATATAGGATAATTTATAGCTGCTCTTTCAAGAAGTTATTGAAAACAACATATTTTAGTATAGTGATTAAAATTACGTAGCACATGTTTTCCAGAGGAAAGAAAAAATGGGCTCTCAATGTAGAAATGATAATACCTATTTGGAAACAGGGTCACATACTCTCACTTTATTTTTTAGTGAAAGTGAGCTACTTAGGGTTTGTTCAAATATTCCTTCTCATGAGACTGAGAAGGGAAAAAAAATTATGGAAAGATTGGTTGGCAGGTCAGTTTAAATTCTCAAGACATGTATTTAGAAATGCATTGCTCATGGTCAAAATAGTGTTCCCTAAATATTTTACATCTCTTGCATAAACAGGATCTTGTCTCGGTCATGGAAATGTCTTTTATTATTATTATTATTAATGTCTCATTTATTTGCCATGTGATTTGACGTCTTTAGAACTTGAAAGGATCCTTATGACAGTCTGGTATGTGCTTGGTTTTCACCCCATAGACAATAGGGTTCATAGTGGGAGGCAAGAGCAGATAAATATTGGCCACAATGATGTGGCAAGATGGAGGGATTGTGTGGCCTCCAAAGTGGTGGGAAAAGAAGGAGAAGAAGACTGGACTGTAGGAGAAAACAATGGCACAGATATGGGCAGTGCAGGTGCTGAAGGCCTTTTGTCAAGCATCTGCTGAAGAGAGGCTGACCACTGCACGGAGGCTTATGGTGTAGGAGATTGTGATGCACAGGATGTCAAAGCCCCCAATCAGGAGGGCAAACGTCAGACCATAGATGGCATTGACCTTGACATTGCCACAGGATAATTTGGCTACAGACATGTGGTCACAGTAGGTGTGGGGAATTATATTCCCTCTGAATTATATTCTCAAAGGGCAGGCACTTTGTGAGGACAGTGAGAGGAATGATGAACAACACTCCTCTCAGGAAAGTAGCAAGCCCAACTTTTGCAATTACAGGATCGGCAAGGATATTTGAGTAGCGCAGTGGGTAGCAGACAGCTACGGAGGAGTCCACGGCCATAATCATGAGCACCCCATAATTCATGCCTGTGAAAGTATGAATAAAGAACATCTGGACCAGGCATTCATCAAAGCTGATTTCCTTGAGATGAAACCAGAAGATGCAGAGAGCTTTAGGAATTATATTGAACTCATGAAAATATCAGTTGAAAGCATGGCTGGAAAGTAATACATGGGTCTGTGCAATGAATCCTCATAGTGAATGAGGTAGAGCAGCCCACGGGTCCCTAGCATGGCCACCATATACATGGAGCAGAATGGGAAGGAAATCCATATGTGCATATCTTGCAGTCCTGGGACTCCAATAAGAATGAATGAGGCTTGGGTCTAGGTTGGTTTATTCAACATTATTAGCATGATCAATTAGGCCTAAAATTCAAGTGCTTTCTAGAGTAAGAGAAAGAGAAAAAAAATATACTTTATGGCTACTGTCCCCTTCTCCAAGCAATAGTCAATTTAGAAAAGAACATTAGTCTCAAAGTATAAGCTATAGTAACACAGAAGTGAAAGCTGAGGTAAGAAAGGCTTTAGATGAGATGCAATCTAATTTAAATATGCTAACAGCCAGAGTAAGTGAAGCTGAAGATCGTATCAGTGATTTAGAAGATAGATGGATTAAGAAGGAGGAGCAAGAGAAGTCTAGGAGTAAACAGCTAAAATCCCAGAAAACAGAATAGGGGAAATAAATGATGCCATGAAACGCTCCAAAATCAGAATTATTGGAATCCCTGAAGGAATTGAGAGAGAGAGAAGCCTAGAAGATATTGTTGAACAAATCATGGATGAAAATTTCCCAAATCTGGGGAATGAAATAAATGTTCATGTCCTAGAAGTATAAATGAGGCCATAAAAACCTCCAGGCACATAATAGTAAAATTCACAAATCATATAACCAAAGAATATGTCTTAAGGGAAGCTAGGAGAAAGCAATCCCTTATCTATAGAGGGAGGACCATCAGAATAATGTCAGACCTTTCCACAGAAACCTGGCAAGCCAGAAAGGGCTGGCAAGACATATTCAGGAAGTTACATGACAAAAATATGCAACCAAGGATAATGTATCCAGCAAGGTTGACTTTCAAAATGGAAGGAGAAATAAAGAGGTTCCAAGACCGCCAGGGTCTAAAAGATTATGCAACCATCAAGCCAGAACTACAAGAAATACTAAGAGGGGTTCTATAGAGGAGAAACGAACCCAAGAGTGACACAAAACAGAAATATACAGAGGTAATCTATAGAAACATAAACTCCATAGGCAACATGATGTCAATACAAACGTATCTATCAATAATCACTCTCAATGTGAAAGGCCTAAACGCTCCAATAAAAAGACACAGAGATGCAGACTGGATAAAACGACAGGACCCATCCATATGCTGTTTACAAGAGACTCATCTTGAATCTAAAGACACTTCCAGATTGAAAGTGAGGGGATGGAAGAGCATCTTTCATGCCAATGGACTCCAAAAGAAAGCCGGGGTAGCGATTCTCATATCAGACAAATTGGATTTTAGTCTAAAGACTGTAGTCAGAGACACAGAAGGAAACTACATCATTCTTAAAGGATCTATACATCAAGAAGATCTAACAATTGCAAATATTTATGCCCCCAACATGGGAGCAGCCCACTACATAAGCCAACTGTTAAAATAAAGAATCATATTGATGCAAGTACATTAATTGTAGGAGATATTAACACACCACACTCAGTAATGGACAGATCATCTAAACAGAAAATCAACAAAGAATCAAGAGCCATGAATGACACATTGGACCAGATGGATCTCATAGAAATATTCAGAACATTTCACCTTAAAACAGCAGAATACTCATTCTTCTCGAGTGCACATGGAACTTGCTCCAGAATAGACCACATACTAGGTCAGAAATCAGGGCTCAACCGATACCAGAAGATTGAAATTATTCCCTGCATATTCTCTGACCACAGTGCCGTGAAACTGGAACTCAACCACCATAAAAAGTTCAGGAGAAAATCAAACACTTGGAAGCGAAAGACGATCCTACTCAAGAATATGTAGACCAACCAAGAAATCAAAGAACTGAAACACTTCATGGAAACCAATGAGAATGAAGATACATCGATCCAAAACCTATGGGATACAGCAAAGGCAGTCCTAAGGGGGAAATTCATAGCCATCCAAGCATCACTCAAAAAAATGGAAAAATCCCGAATACACCAACTCTCATTACACCTTAAAGAACTGGAAAATCAACAAAAAATTAAACCAACCCCCCACACAAGGCGGGAAATAATAAGGATTAGAGCAGAGATGAATGAATCAGAAACTAGAGATACAGTAGAACACATCAACGAAACTAGAAGGTGGTTCTTTGAAAGAATCAATAAGATCGATAAACCATTGGCCAAACTAACCCAAAAGAAAAGGGAGAAGACCCAAATTAATAAAATCATGAATGAAAGGGGAGAGATCACGACTAACACCAAGGAAATAGAAACAATCATCAAAAATTACTATCAACAATTATATGCCAATATGTTTAACAACCTAGAAGACATGGATACATTCCTAGAAACCTATAAACTACCAAGACTGAAACAGGAAGACATTAACAATCTGAATAGTCCTATATCTAGTATGAGATTGAAGCAGTGATCAAAAACCTCCCCAAAAACAAGAGTCCAGGCCCAGATGGATTCCCTGGGGAATTTTACCAAACATTCAAGGAAGAAATAACACCTATTCTCCTGAAGCTCTTTCAAAATATAGAAATGGAAGGAAAACTTCCAGACTCTTTCTATGAAGCCAGCATCACACTAATCCCCAAACCAGACAAAGACACCATGGAAAAGGAGAATTTCAGACCAATATCGCTGATGAATATGGATGCCAAGATTCTCAACAAGATCCTTGTTAACAGGATCCAACAATACATTAAAAAGATTATCCACCATGACCAGGTGGGTTTTATCCTAGGGATGCAGGGGTGGTTCAACACTCACAAAACAATCAACATGATAGAACAAATCAATAAAAGAAGAGAGAAAAACCACATGGTACTCTCAATTGATGCAGAAGGCATTCAACAAAATACAACATCCGTTCCTGATCAAAACTCTTCAAAGTATAGGGATAGAGGGAACATTCCTCAACCTCATAAAATCTATCTACAAAAAACCCACAGTGAATATCATTCTCAACAGGGAAAAGCTGACAGCCTTCCTCTGAGATCAGGAACAAGACAAGGTTGCCCACTTTCACCACTACTGTTCAACATAGTGTTAGAGGTCCTAGCAACAGCAATCAGAAAACAGAAAGAAATAAAAGGTATCCAGCTTGGCAAAGAGGAAGTCAAACTCTCTCTCTTTGCCGATGACATGATACTCTATGTGGAAACCCAAAATACTCTACCTCCAAACTACTAGAACTCATACAACAATTTGGTAATGTGGCAGGATACAAAATCAATGCACAGAAATCGGTTGCATTCTTATACACTAACAACGAAAAAATGGAAAGGGAAATTAGAGAATCAATTCCGTTTACTATAGCACCAAAAACTATAAGATACTTAGCAATAAACCCAACCAAAGAAGTCAAGGATCTGTACTCGAGGAACTACAGAACACTCATGAAAGAAATTGAAGATGACACAAAAAGATGGAAGAGCATTCCATGCTCATGGATTGAAAGAATAAACATTGTCAAAATGTCTATACTGCCCAGAGCAATCTATACTTTCAATGCCATTCAGATCAAAATTCCACCAACATTCTTCAAAACATTGGAACAAACAATCCTAAACTTTATATGGAACCAAAAAAGACCCCGAATCGCTAAGGAATTGCTGAAGAAGAAAAGCAAAGCTGGGGGCATCTCATTACCTGACTTCAGGCTTTATTACAAAGCTGTGATTACCAAGACAGCATGGTACTGGCAAAAAAAACAGAGTAATAGACCAATGGAACAGAGTGGAGAGTCCACATATGGACCCACAAATCTATGGGCAAATCATCTTTGACAAAGCAGGAAAAAATATCCAGTGGAAAAAAGACAGTCTCTTCAATAAATGGTGCTGGGAAAATTAGGCAGCTACATATAGAAGAATGAAACTAGACCATTCTCTTACACCACACACAAAGGCAAACTCAAAATGGATGAAAGACCTCAATGTGAGGCAGGAATTCGTCAAAATCCTGGAAAAGAACATAGGCAGTAACTTCTTTGACATCGGCCACAGCAACTTCTTTCAAGACACGTCTCCAAAGGCAAAGGAGACAAAAGCGAAAATGAACTTCTGGGACTTCGTCAAAATAAAAAGCTTCTGTACAGCAAAGGAAACGGTCAACAAAACAAAGAGGCAACCCATAGAATGGGAGAAGATATTTGCAAATGACAGTATAGACAAAGGGCTGGTATCTAAGATCTATAAAGAACTACTCCAACTCAACATCCAAAAAGAAGATGAACACATCAAAAACTGGGCAAGAGACATGAAGAGGCACTTCTCCATAGAAGATATACAAATGGCTAACAGACACATGAAAAAATGTTCAGCATCACTAGCTATCAGGGAAATTCATATCAAAACCACACTGAGATACCACCTTACACCAGTCAGAATGGCCAAAATTAACAAGACAGGAAACAGCAAGTGTTGGAGAAGCTGCGGAGAAAGGGGAACCCTCTTACACTGTTGGTGGGAATGTAAACTGGTGCAGCTGCTTTGGAAAACAATGTGGAGATTCCTTAAAAAATTAAAAATAGAGCTACCCTATGACCCTGCAATTGCACTGCTGGGCATTTACCCCAAAGATACAGATGTAGTGAAAAGAAGGGCCATATGTACACCAATGTTCATCGCAGCAATGGCCACAATCGCCAAACTGTGGAAAGAACCAAGGTGCCCATCAACAGATGAATGGATAACGAAGATGTGGTACATATATACAATGGAATACTATGCCTCCATCAGAAAGGATGAATATCCAACTTTTGTAGCAACATGGACTGGACTGGAAAAGATTATGCTGAGTGAAATAAGCCATGAAGAGAAAGTCAAGTATCGCATGGTTTCACTTACTTGCGGTGCATGAGGGGTAACCTGGAGGACAGTGGGAGAAGGAAAGTAAAGGGGAACTAGGGTAATCCAGGGAAAGAAATGAAACAACAGAGACTTTGGACACAGAAACAAACTGAGGGACTTGGAGGGAGGGGGATGGAGGGATGGGAGAGCCTGGTTGTGGGTACTGGGGACACCTAAAGCGTGGAGCACTGGGTGTGGGGAATGGGGAATGAATCTTGGAACACTGGAAAAAAAAATTTAAGTAACAATAAAAAAAAGAATACCTTACTTACCTATTAATAACGGTATGCATCTCCCTAGATGTGATTTCAAGGAGAGTTTTTGATAACATCACTAATGCCCTAACAGTTATGATTATTTTATTTTCATATTGGTAACTGATGGCCAATAATAACTTTATATTACTAAGGTACTGTTTGAAGCGTTTGGTAATGTAAAATCATTTATTCCCTGATGGAGCTTGGAGACTCCCAACTCAGTAAAATTTTTAATTCACTGTTCTCACTTTTAAGACACCCCATTTTTTTCCTGTCCTTGGTCTATATGCATTTATAGGAATGCTTTTAAATTTATATTCAGAATTAATTCCCAGTTAAACCTAATGAGCAGCTAATGTTGCTTCGGATACAGAATCTGTCACTGGGAAAAAAATCATTTCTTTCCTTCTGTCTTTCTACCAGTCTTTCTGTTTTTCCTTCACACAGTGCCCTCTGAGATTATCTGGGTTCTGTGGCTAAACAGAAAACAGATAAGCAAAATAGATAGTACCTTCATATTATTATTAAGGCAAGGATACATTTTTCCTCAGTCATGTTAGTTACTGCAATAACATTTATGATTTGATAAGATGTTGACATCACCAATTTTTATTGTACTCATCTGTTCATTCTGACTTAGTTCATATTTCCCTCTAACATTAGCAATGGAACCCATTTTAGTTGGGTTCTAGTGGGAGCTAATATAAATGAAAATTAAATATTCCTAACCACACACAAAATTCATTTTTTTCCAAGAGAAAAATTCATTAATCCCAAATCCTGTATGAACAACTAACTTTAATTTTCAATTAAATATTGGTGGTAGATAAATGACATTTCAGTCTTCCATTAATCTCTTCCTTTCTCATAATTATTTATTTGGCACTTTCAATGTGATGATGTGGGTAACCAGACTTAGTTTCATCCTTTAAAGAATTCAGAGATTGGGGGCACCTGGGTGGTTCAGTTCATTGGATGACTGCCTTCAGCTCAGGTCATGATCCCGGAGACCCAGGATTGAGTCCCGCATCAGGCTCCCTGTTCCACGGGAGGCCTGCTTCTCCCTCTCTCAGTCCCCCTGCTTGTATTCCCTCTCTAGCTGTGTTTCTCTCTGTTAAATAAATAAAATCTTTAAAAAAAAAAAAAGAATTCAGAGATTAATGGACACCAAAGGGCACACAAATAATCACAGGAAACATAAAAACTATAATAGAAGTGTATTCAAGGTCTGAAAAAAGCACTACATTAATAAAGTAGATGTGCATTTTTGGAGTGTTTGGAGGAGGCATTAGTGATTGTCAGAAAGGACCTTGATGAAGAGAAGGTATGTAGTTTGAAGGAAGACAAGGTGTAACGGAGATATATTTGTAAAAGGGATTCCAGAGGAAAAAAGTCAATATGTAAAACTACAGGAATCAAAACAAAAACAAGTAAGCAAACAAAAATAAATTGAAACAATCAAATCTGTGAGAATTCACCAGTATGAAGGGAACAAATGATAAACTGGATATTTGCCCAGGAGCTAGATCATAAAGACTCTTGTAGTTATAAAAGAGGGAATTCCTTGATAATGGGGAGTAAACAACAAAGAAACCACAAGAATGAAGAGGCTGAGGCATGAACTCTGTGGTTCCTGGAAGATTTACTAAGCTGTGAGAAAGTCAGAAGCCTCTGCTAATCCCTTGCGGGAATGCTCTGTATCACCCAGCCCATTCCCATAAGAGCGGTCAGAAGAAGGATATGGTAAACTTTGAGATATTGTTGTCTCCACTCAACAGGTAAGCAAAATAAGAATTAATGAGAGATGGAAGTTGATTAGAATGGCAGGTAATCATTTAGTTAGTGGACTCCAAGAACAAGAACTTTATTGAAGATTTCTGCTTCCTGAAAGGAAAGGAACTCTGGACAAGTTTCCCAAACAACCCAGTTAGTGTCCATTAACCACCTTCCCAGTAATCCTATAATGACCAGAAATTAGAAAAAGTGCCTATCATTTTAAATAGAAATTTGTCAACTAATATGCTAGAAATTTCCTCAATTTATTAGATAGAACACCTTGATTCCAGACTTAATTTTTGTAATTCACTTAATGTCCTTTAGATGTTTTTGCTCTTTTAATATCTCTAAGATGAGTTAAGTACAATAAGAGGAATGTATTGGTGAAATATATGAATTTTAACCCCATCTTTCCAATTCCTAAAGGTATACATGAAATTTATGTAATTCACTTAAAAAAATTACCTATCCTTCTGAATACAAATAAAAAAAACTTTTTTAAGAAATAGAGTCCAGAGACCAAATACACACATGAAGTCATTAAACACACACATGAAGCCATTAAATGTATGACAAAAGAGATAGATTATGAACAAAATTGGCATTTTCAAGGGGTCCTGGCTAGCTTAGTTTGTAGAGTTTGTGATTCTTGATCTTGGGTCCATGAGTTCAAGTCCCAGATTGTGTTAGAGCTTACCTTAAAAAAAATGGTATTTTCAGTAAATAATCCTGAGTTAATAGATGTATGTAGGGACAGTAAAGAAACACACCCTGTTGCCTGAATCATGTAATACACAAAAATAATCATAGAAAAATATTAGAGCTAAATACAAAATACAAAACACACATCTTCTTTGGTATTTGGAGTAGGCAAAGATTTGTAGAAAACAGGGTGTAAAAATTTCTACTCATTAAAAAAAGATTAAATGTTACAGTTAAGTTTTATTTGAGAGACACTGATAAAAGTGAAAAGACAAGGCACAGATGAAGAGAGAATATTAGCAAAGCATATAGTCAACAAAAATTTCATTTCCAAAATACATTAAATACTCCCACAATAACAATAAAAGGGTGGGAAAGGACAGATTACTTATATTTCACCAAAGAACAAAAAAATACCAATAAACATGTAAGTAGGCACCAGCTTTTCTAGTCATTAGGAGAATGAATGGAAATTGAATCTCTCATTACATAGCAATATATATCAAACTAAATAACTGAAGTGAAAAAGACTAGAAATACCACATATTGGCAAAAATATGGAATGACTCCCTCAAAGGAAATATTAATTCTCCCCTCCATTAAAAAAAAATGACTTTTAACATCATCATCATCGCATACAGAAAATAGTTATATGGAAGTTCTGTGTCATATATGATACCAAGAGAGGAAAATCATATGCCAAAAGGTAACTTGATTTGGAAACACGGGTTGAACATGGGAATAAGCACACCTTTCAAGGACCTCTTCTCAGGTCAATGAAATGGTAGAGTATAGAAGCACCCATTAATGCAGCCTAGTCTCAGGAGAATCTTCTAGAGAAAAGGCCAAGGGCTCTTAGACCTGAAGGATGTCTAGGATTCTGAAGGATTAAAATAGAAGAGACAGTGTTTTCTCCTGTTGTTATTTGCTGTTTCCTACTCACATCCCCCCGGTATTCTTGGTTTTGGAATACAAGGTCCTCTGTCCTTTTGTTCCTCCCTTCCGAGCCCCCCCCCCAATAACATTCATTCTTATTCATTCTTCAAGGGAAACGTTCAGGAAGACCCAGATGTACCTTGGATATGATAATAGTGACACATCCTCTTAATAATCTTAAAATAATATAGTTACAAATAGCCATGTTTAGAGATAAGGAATTGTTTTAAGAATTATTCTTCTATTTTATCTACCTCACAAAGTATAAAAATCAATTTATAAGTGGAAATTCTCCACAATTCAATGCAACTATTGATATTAAGGTCAGTTTGTATTTACAGTTACATCCCCAGTGTCTAGCAAACCATCTGGTACATAAAAGATAACAATGTTTTACATAAATAACAGATGGATAAATGGATGAACAAATAAATAGTATTTCATATATGAATTTTGTAATTAGTAAATTATAATCTAAATATTATTACTTGGAACACATAAAAGAAACAACTGTAGGAAAAAATACAGGACATCTTCTCTAAGACTATTAGGAAAGATAGACAAAGAACTGCCATGATAGAGTAGGAAAACAAAGAAAACAACGAAAGTAGAAAGAAAGAATAAGATAACAAAGGAGGAACAAATATATTGGTTTTCAGTAAATATAAATTATTAAGCTATCCATTAATTTAAACATCATTCAAATTAATTTTTGAAATTATATATGCAGTACAAAAGAGTCTATCAGAATGAAAACTATAACAAATGTTTAAAAACTGCATATACACACACGTGCACATACACACCACATTTTTTTAGGTAAGCAGGACAGCATAGACTTGGGGAGAATATATTAATATCAGAAAAGGAGAATTCAAAGTAAAACACTTACATCAGGATCACTTTGGGGAAATAAAAATCCTGGTAGTGTGTAATTAAACCTAATTTCATCAAAATGTTTCATTTCCAGGTTTGATAAGCTTCCTTTACACTCCAAACCATAAAAACAACTAAATTCATGTTTTCACTTTATTAATACAAAGGGTAAGTTTTAAAATGAGGACTTCTCAAATTTACGCTTAAATTAAATGGCAGCTTGTTAATTGACTTGCAATTTTATATTTAAGATAAAGTGTTTATTAATAATTTTAAATTTTAACTTTGGAATTTCAAGCAGTGTGTTAATTTTCACTGGTATAAAAGTATAAAATATGACCTTTGCAATATAAAAATAGATTTCTTTTTGAAGACCAGAATTGCTTTATCTTTAGACTTGTGGAATTCACAATTTATATTTTTAGTAAACATTATATTTTCTGAGTTTTAATACTAGATAAACATTCTCTTTATATGCCTCAATTTGCTTTTTACCTGAATAACTATAGTCACTAAAACTGGCTTTATGCTTACACAATAATTTAGGTTTCCTCTTCAATGTTTTGCAAAACTGTCCAAGATGTAAGATAAAGATCTACCTGTTGGGGCACCTGATTGGCTCAGTCCTTTGGTATTGCCTTCTGCTCAGGTCATGATCCCAGGATCCTGGGATGAGCCCTGCATCAGACTCCCTACTCTAAAGGAATAATGCTTCTCCCTCTCTCACTCCCCCTACTTGTGTTACCTCTCTAGCTGTGTTTCTCTCTGTCAAATAAATAAATAAAATCTTTAAAAAAAAGTAAAGATCTATGTGTTAACTACAAACTTAAGCAGTTTTCTTTTTCAAAACAAATTTAAAAGAATTTTGATGCATCAGAATTGAATTTCTTCTGCAAGGAAATTTGATGTATATTATACTAGCATGTAGACAGGGTTACTGGATAGTAATATTAACACATGACTACCCCAAGCTTATAAAATACAATTTTGATATCACTTGCTCTCTAACCTCATTCTTCATCCCATAGGTAAGAAAACTTTTTTCATTAGACCATCCGTATTTTTCTTTTCATATGATGAAGGCTTGCTCCCTGTTGTTTTTGTTACCCCATCAAGGAAACAAAGTCACAGCTCAGTTTCTTTAGGAAATAGTCAAGGAAAATTCTCTGGTTTGGAGAACCAATCGGGGAAGACAGGTAGAAAGCAAGAGGAATCTTGTCATTGATCTAATGGTGGAGAATGATTTTCTAACTATTCTCTCATTTTTCCTTGTCTTGGGAGTGATTCACACCCAACTTCCACCACTACTGAATAAGGATTCTCACTTAGATAGAGAAAGAATACAGATGGTCATAGTCACAATAATGTTATGCCGAATTTTAATGCCATATTTTGAAAAATACACTTGTCCAATCCTACACAATACTTCCACCTTCAAATTCTGTGAATGCAATCAAAGCTTTATTTTGGAAAAATAATTAGCAATTGGTGTATCCCCAAAGCTCCTCTCCACTCTTTATTACTGCCTACCAAAAAAAGAAAGAAAAAGGAAATCCCATCACTATCCCCTCTTTTGTACATCTTTAATACCTTAGTTCTTGGATAGCAAGACAGTAAGCTGAACACAGTCTGGTCCAGGTATTTAGGGTCTTGTTCAAGGAAAATCACAATCCAAGAGTAAATGTGCATATGCAGAGCCAACCTCCAACTTCCTTGATATCTGTATTATAGGGAGCCTTTAAAGGGAAATTTATGTCATGTGTCCCAAGGGAACATTCTAGAGTACTGGAGACAGGGGAGTTGGTGTGGGGAACCTGATAACCTCAATGGGAGGAGAAAATAGAATAAGAAATTTCCATTCCTATTGCCCAAATATGGATATATGAAGAAGTGAAAAATCTCATGTGTGTGTTTTTGTGTGTTAACATGTATGTACAGGAAAGTAGAGAATGAAAGTGGGTTGCCTCTTTGTTTTGTTGACTATTCCTTTGCTGTGAACACCTGTTATTTTTAATTAAAACTAGGAATCTAAAAATAGATAGAAACCTCTTCAGCAGAGAATTTCTTTGATTCATACACTGATTTATTTTCTTATTTTTCTTTTATTCTTGTATTATTTCATCTCTTCATTTGATTACTGTTCATTGAAAACCTTTTAGTCTCCAAGCTATGCTAGAAAATACGTATGCATGGCTCCTGGTTTAAAAGCTTACATTTAAGGGAGGAAAATGCTGACTATTATGGCAATCTAGAAAAGAAAGTCGTCAAAAGTTTAAGCTTATTACACCTACATATTAATTAGAAAAAATTAGATTAACATATATCTCAACATTTTAGTGATGCTCCTTGGTGCCCCTGTCACCAGTGTGTTCCTCAGTAAGTGTTGTACCTTCCAGCATTGCCCATAGAACACAGCTTCCTGATTGCTTCTGGCTTTACATGATAGATAAGCTATGCCAAGACCACCTCCTTTATCTTGTCATTGTTTTCTCTACCTGCTGCCAGGGCAACTCAGGCATTTCTAAATTCTCTAGGCTTCAAAGACGTACTTTGTATGTCAGTTTGTTTTATATACCAGAATTCTTACTGGGGTCTCAATACAGTGTCACAGAAAGTTCCCCAAGTCAATGAATTCTTGCTTATCCTCTGTGTTCTTCTTATTCTTAAATTCGAGTGTCCTGGTTCCTGTTGATGCATACTTTCTCTTGTAAGTCATTCATAGTGTAATCACATTGAGATTTAACCTTAGTTACCAGGTTGGCAACCTGGAGAGGGTGATGACCATATTCTTGTATGAGAGAGACTTCTTCATTGACTTCCTGAATTAGGGTAGCATTAACTCTTTCAAATAAGGAGGTAGACCACACTCTGAGGGTTCAGAGTTATGCAGAGTCAGACCCTTGGGGAATCCATCCAGATAGCCACATGCAATGTTTCAGGATCTCAGGTTTTCTAAACCAGGAACAAGCCCTTAATAAAACAGGCCTGTTTTGCTAAATATTAAATGACATGTTGGTTTTGCAACTCCATTTTCAAGGTTAAATTTACTCCCCAGCTGTGTTCTTTTTAATTCAGGCTATAAGTATAAGCAAATCTTTGAAATCTATCACATGTAAATTTACTATTAGTTAACTGCCTTTGTTTTCTCATATGACTTAACATGGTCTCAATACTACATAGTAATAACCAGTAAATGCCATGGTTCTAGCCATTGTTCTCCCCTTAACCCCACCATTTATATATATATAATATATAAATATAATATATTTATAATTTATAAATTTATAATTCTATAATTACAATTATATATTTATAATTTTATATTTATAATTTTATAATTCTATAATTTATATTTATAAATTTATAATTAAATTTATTTTTATAAATTATAAGTATATTATATTTATATATTATATATATATATAGTGCATGTATCATACTTGCCTTCTGTAAGGTGTTTGAGTTCTGAGCGCACTCCCTACTAATAAGTGTAAAACTCAACATCATTTTTATTTTGAAAGAGTTTGATGATACAAGTTTTATAACAAACATGCATGTATCAAATCAAATATATTTTTGTTTTTATTGTTTTTATCATTATTTTCAAATTCATTTAATTAACACAGTGTATTATTAATATCGGAAGTAGAGTTTAGTGATTCATCAGTTGAATACAACACCCAGTGCTCATTACATCAAGTATATCAAGTGCCCTCCTTAATGCCCTTCACCCAGTTACTCCATCCACCAAACCCCCTCCCCTCAAGCAACCCTCAGTTTGTTTCCTATGATTAAGAGTCTCTTATGGTTTGACTCCCTCTCTGATTTAGTTTTGCTTTATTTTTCCTTCCCTTCTCCTGTGCTCTTTTGTTTTCTTTCTTAAATTCAACATATGAGTTAAATCATATGATAATTATCTTTCTCTGATTGGCTTATTTCACTCATGATAACACCCTTCAATTCTATCCATGTCGATGTAAATTGTAAGGTTTCATCCCTTTTGGAGGCTGAGTAATATTCCATTGTGTGTGTGTGTGTGTGTGTGTGTGTGTGTGTGTGTGTGTCTGTGTGTGTCTGTGTGTGTCTGTGTGTGTGTATCTAACATCTTCTCTATCCATTCATCTGTTGATGGGCATCTGGGATCCTTCCATAGTTGAGTTATTGTGGACTTTGCTGCTATAAACTTTGGAGTGCAGATGCCCTTTTGATCACATTTATATATTTGGGGTTAATACCTAGCAGTGTATTTGGTGGATCATGGGGTAGCTCTATTTTTAACCTTTTGAGGAACCTCTATACTGTTTCCCAGAGTGACTCTATCAGGTTTTTTTCCCACCAGCAGTGTAAGAGGGTTCCCTTTCTCCACATCCTTGCCAACATTTGTTGTTTCCTGAATTCTTAATTTGAGCAATTCTGACTGGTGTGAGGTAGTATCATATTGTGGCTTTGATCTGTATTTCCCTGATGCCGAGAGAGGGTGAGCAATTTTTCATGTGTCTCTTGGCCATTTGGATGTCTTTCCTTGGAGAAATGTCTGCTCACGTCTTCTGCCCCTTTCTTGTTCTTTGGGTGTTGAGTTTGATAAGTTCTTTATAGATTTTGGATACTATCCATTATTAAATCAGATGTTTTAAGACAAACTGTATTCATTGTTTACATCTTTGGTATGTGAGAAAGAAGATGCAAAGATAAGGTATTTTTTCCAATCTACCTATACTGTATGTTTTCTATTTACTTTTTACATAATTCTTATATGTTTTTACACATTTTTACCCACCCTTTTTAAAAAGTATCAAAATATCAGTAGTCTTGTTTAATGTAAACAAAACACTGTTACACATACAAAAAGGATCAGGTAGAAAGACTAGTGTAAACATATACTGATTGTAAGAATAAAAGAATATGAAAAGCTTCTAGTATATTCCACATTGTGACTTTCACAAATTTGTAGTACTGTAAAGATAAGCAAAGGACATTCATAGCCACCCAGGCTCTGATTCTCAAATAAGACCTAACACACTGGATGGAAAGCTTTATTATTGTCTCATAACATTAATATTCCAATCTTCTAAGCAAGTACCAGGAGGTGGGCATTATAACAGGGAAAAAGATACACAGACAGAAGTAAGAGAAATGTCAAGGGCAACAATTCAGTGCAGAGAGGAAAATGGCTGCTTCACTTGACAGCTCTGAAAGTACACCCACCCCCCACCCCAGAGTGCAAATCCCTTCTTTCCTGCTGACTGCTTTGTGGGAGATTTTGGCAATATCACTGCTTTTTACCTCTTGGAAAACATAAACAAATTTGTCAAATTTGATCTTCCTGTATTTATTCCTGTCACCATCCAGCATGGATTTTGGAGTAATCTCTCTCACTTTACGTCTGGCTAATGGCATATTAGCTTCCTTGAAAAGCTCAGGATGTTCAATCACATATTAATCTGTTGTTGGGATCAATATTTGCCAAGGTCTCTTCGAGGTAATTAGACTCATCTTCAGAAATCTGAGTGGGAGTCTTGCCATCCAATTAAAAAACTTCTCTGATGCTAAAATGCCACTAGAGATGGACAAGTTCTCTGAAGATAAGCTGACTAAACACCACTTTCAGAGTTGCTCAGATGGCATGTCACATGGGACTTGATCTGTCCCAAGAGTAGTGTGACCAATGGACTCAGACAACTTCTGCCCTCAGAATCTTGGGATCTATAGTGGTTTTC
>PITA01027620.1:0-20659 GCA_004023965.1 Spilogale gracilis | reverse complement strand
AAACTCGAAATGGATGAAAGACCTCAACGTGAGGCAGGAATCCATCAAAATCCTGGAAGAGAACATAGGCAGTAACCTCTTTGACATCGGCCACAGCAACTTCTTTCAAGACGCGTCCCCAAAGGCAAAGGAGACAAAAGCGAAAATGAACTTCTGGGACTTCATCAAAATAAAAAGCTTCTGTACAGCAAAGGAAACAATCAACAAAACAAAGAGGAAACCCACAGAATGGGAGAAGATATTTGCAAATGACACTACAGACAAAGGGCTGGTAGCCAAGATCTATAAAGAACTACTCAAACTCAACACCCAAAAAGAAGATGGACACATCAAAAAATGGGCAAGAGACATGAAGAGGCACTTCTCCGTAGAAGATATACAAACAGCCAACAGACACATGAAAAAATGTTCAGCGTCACTAGCTATCAGGGAAATTCAAATCAAAACCACTCTAAGATACCACCTTACACCAGTCAGAATGGCCAAAATTAACAAGACAGGAAACAAGTGTTGGAGAGGCTGCGGAGAAAGGGGAACCCTCTTACACTGTTGGTGGGAATGTAAACTGGTACAGCCGCTTTGGAAAACAGTGTGGAGATTCCTCAAAAAATTAAAGATAGAGCTACCCTATGACCCTGCAATTGCACTACTGGGCATTTACCCCAAAGACACGGAAGTAGTGAAAAGAAGGGCCATATGTACACCAATGTTCATTGCAGCAATGGCCACAATCGCCAAACTGTGGAAAGAGCCAAGGTGCCCATCAACAGATGAATGGATAAAGAAGATGTGGTACATATATACAATGGAATACTCTGCCTCCATCAGAAAGGATGAATACCCAACTTTTGTAGCAACATGGACTGGACTGGAAGAGATTATGCTGAGTGAAATAAGCCAAGAAGAGAAAGTCAAGTATCGCATGGTTTCACTTACTTGCGGTGCATGAGGGGCAAACTGGAGGACAGTGGCAGAAGGAAAGCAAATGGGAACTAGGTAATCCAGGGAGGGAAACGCAACAACAGAGACTTTGAACACAGAAACAAACTGAGGGACTTGGAGGGAGGGGGGTGGATGGATGGGAGAGCCTGGTGGTGGGTACTGGGGACACCTAAAGCGTGGAGCACTGGGTGTGGGGAATGGGGAATGAATCTTGGAACACTGGAAAAAAAATTTTAGTGACAATAAAAAAAAAAAAGATCATTGCGTATTTTCCCAATAACAAAACTTACATATTTTAAAATAGATTTAAAATATGAAGAGACTAAAACATTATAAATTAAAACCAAAATAAATATTGTTTTCTTAGTTATGGCATGAATTAATCATGATTTTATAGATATAACACACCAGTTCATTCATAATTCTTTAAAAACCAAGACATGCTGGGGTATACATCAAGGTTAATTCTAGTGATTAACATTGACCTTTTTAGTGCTCACTTGATTTTCATATAGAATTTTCACACTTACTTAAATGCCAAATGGACTGAAAACAGTTCAGAATCACAATTTAGAGAAGGAAAGATATATTAAAATGTAATAAACTAAGACTGACAGTAACAACAAAAAACAGAAAAAGAAGATTAATTGATTCAGCTACATAAAGGTTATATGTATATAAGACAGCAATAAACATACACACAAAAGGGAGAATACTTTCAAGTCATGAAATACAGCGTTAATATAACTAACATTCACTGAGTACTCACAGAACAGAAAAAAAAGATGAATGCCTCAAGGAACAAGTGAATAAGAGCCATAAAAAAAAAAATTGTAAAAGTAACGATGGTAAACAAATGTAAAAGTTTACAATGGCTTGTATAGGCAATGAGAGATATAAAAACTGAAAAAAACATCATAGGGTGTTTTTCTCCTCTTACATTGGAATGCTTAACAAAACTTTCAATACCAAGCCTGAATGAGCATGTGGAGAAATAAGTATTTTCATGCACAGATGGATAAAAGGAAGTCATTACAAACTTCTGGAGGGTAGTATTGCTGTAATTTTCAACATTTAAAATATGTATATTGGTTGACCTACATGCCATACTTCTTGCTAGAAGTATTAACAGAGTTAATAAAATAATTTCACAAGGGACATGACAAGATTGTACCACTACAACGTTTATTTTAGTAATAAAAAGTGGTAAAACAAAACACTAAATATTCTAGGCATCCATTAATAAGGACACGCAGAATAAAATAACATATATCCATATTATGCATTACTAAAAATTCATGAAAATGGGAACTATGCATTTTTAAATCAATTTATTAACTAATGTATTTATTTCAAGATTTGGGAGAGTAATTTAAAAGGTTTAAACCTATTGCAAACATATGTATAGTAGGATCTCTCTTGTGTATTTGTATGTTTTAATTTGCTGTAATTGTTAAAGCTCTTTGAGCTGAAAACAATGGAGAATCCAACTAAAACTAAATTATGCCACAAGTTAATGTATTTGATCATATATAATGTAATCTAAAAATTTCTCTTTTGGATTGATCCAGTAGTTCAATAATTTTTTCATGAGCTCAGATTTTTCCAGTGATTTCATTTTCCCCTTTATTTTCTCAGTTTCATTCTAGAGTTGTTTTTTTTTTTAATTTTGGTTTCAAGATGATTGCCAATTATGTTACAACTGGAAGTTTGTACCTTTTAACCACAACTCCCCATTTCTGTCATCTCCCAGCCTTGGCAAACCATTAATCTATTCTATTTCTGTATTAACTTCTTTAGCTCTCATATGTAAGTGAGATCATGCAGTATTCTTTTTTAACTTATTTCACTTTACATTATGCCCTCAAAGTTCACCCAAGTTGTCACAATGTTCCCTTTATTATAGCTGAATAATATCCCACTGTATAAACATGTCACATTTTCTTTATCCACTTATTCATCAATGGACACTTAGACTTTTTCCTTACCTTGGCTATTGTGAATAATACTGGAATGAACATGAGGATGCAGAAATCTCTTGATTTAATTTAAAAATATAATTTTATTTGCAAAATATTTTGCAGAAATAGAATCAAACTGTCTTATTTATGGTGACCTATTCTGATCTTCTTTATATGTTTGGGAAGTTAACCACCTCATAAAATGTAGTGCTAGGTACAATTTTCCTTCAACTACGGAAGCAATAAAAACCAGATACTTATTTTTTAGGCTTCTCTGGCTTAGCAAGTCAAACTCAGATTCCTAGGCTTTGAATTGAAATACTTTGATGAGATATAATATGGAGGATGGTGAATCAACTCTGGATCAGCAGCAAAGGTGATGATTCATTTCCAAAATTAGCAACTGTAGCAGAGCCTGTGGATCTTCCATTGTCTACTGCTGGCCCTGTCTGCAGTCGAGTCAGAGACGCGGGTGCTCACAAGCAGTGAAAAGTGATGCCCTTACACAATGTTTCTAAAGCTAATTTTACTTTAACCGTATTTTTAAGGCCTCCTTTGTTTCTCTGTTTTTCAAGACTTGTTCTCCAGTTTTTCTTGTATTATTGTGAGTACATAAACTGTTTTTGCACTTAAATCTGCTTTAACCAGTGTCAGTTTGCAATCAAGAACAGTGACAGAGGGACACCTGGGTGGCTCAGTTGGTTAAGCGACTGCCTTCGGCTCAGGTCATGATCCCGGAGACCCGGGATCGAGTCCCACATTGGGCTCCCTGCTCGGTGGGAAGCCTGCTTCTCCCTCTCTCACTCCCCCTGCTTGTGTTCCCTCTCTCGCTGTGTTTCTCTCTGTCAAATAAATAAAAAAAAAAATCTTAAAAAAAAAAAAAAGAAAAGAACATTAACTTTAAAAAAAAAAAAAAGAACAGTGACAGAGAAGCATGCAATAAAGTGGAGAAGAGATTTTCTTCAGAGGAATATATTTAGACTTTATAGATAGGAGATTTGTAAGCATATGAGCCAGGTTCTGCATAGCATTGTTTATAATTGCAAAGAAGTACTTTATGATACCCACAGAATTTAGTAAAAAATCAAAACCAAAACCAAAAGAAAAAATAAAAAAATGCTCAGAGTATCAAATATTAATTTTATTTCAGAAAAGTTCTCAGGCATTTTTGTTACTTATGGAGAATATAGCTCGGCATTAATAAGGGAACTGTCAGTTTTCTGAGGAATGATACCATTGAATAAGGCAGTTCATATGAAAATCATCTCGTGTATAAGAAAGGACCGCAGAAACCCCCAAACCATTACAGCAGTGTGACTTTATACCTAACAAATGTAACCATATGATATTGAGTATGACATAATTAAACAAAAATGCCTTTGGTCACAACTACCTAGGAAGCTTGCTGATCCTCCACAGGAGGTGTTAAGGTGTCTACATTTCTTAGCACTGAGAGACGTTTGTATATTTTTGAAACTCAAAAAGAAGGCTCCACGGAACAGTGAGATTTAAAATTCTCTGTCTGCAGCTACATTATCTGAAATAAAAATTACTGTTTTGATGAGAAATCTATAGATACCAAAGAAAATCACTCTTGGTAAACACAGACTGTATAGGCTTGAGAGAGAGAGAGTTAAAAATATTATAATAAAAGTGTAAGTGACATATCTTTAAATTATCAAATAGAAAGCAAATTCTATGATTATAAATCTAAAGATATACTTTTTACAGGTTTGCTTTGAGCAAGTGCTATCAAGGGAAAAACTGGAACTTAATGAGAACTTAAAAAGAAATAAGAATTAGACCCTCTAGCAGAAGTATAACACACAATAAGGTAGCACTTACTATATGCCAGACACTGAAGTGTTTCGGATTTATTAATTTATTTACCCCTAATAAAATCTCATGAGATGTACAGTTATTTTTATTTCCAGATATAGATACTAAGGCACAGAGATATTGAGTAGCTTGCCCAAGGACATACAGCTAGTAAAGGAGTGCTGGGATGTGAGCTGTCCTCTAATTTTAGAGTGTATGTTTGACCACTATGTGTAGGACCATAGACCAACGTGAAAAACCTATATAAAATTAGGTACAGGATGAGGACAGAGATAGAAAATCCATTTCCACCAAGACAGCATGGTACTGGCACAGAAACAGAGAAATAGACCAATGGAACAGAGTAGAGAGTCCAGATATGGACCCACAAATCTATGATCAAATCATCTTTGACAAAGCAGGAAAAAACATCCTGTGGAAAAAAGACAGTCATTCCAATAAATGGTACTGGGAAAACTGGACAGCAACATATAGAAGAATGAAACTAGACCATTCTCTTACACCACACACAAAGGCAAACTCGAAATGGATGAAAGACCTCAACGTGAGGTAGGAATCCACCAAAATCCTGAAAAAGTACAAAGTAACTTCTTTGACATCAGCCACAGCAACTTCTTTTTTTTTTTTTAAGATTTCTTATTTTTATTTATTTGACAGAGAGAAACACAGCTAGAGAGGGAACACAAGCAGAGGGACTGAGAGAGGGAGAAGCAGGCTTCCCGCTGAACAGGAAGCCTGATGCGGGGCTCGATCCCAGGTCTCCAGGATCATGACCTGAGCCGAAGGCAGTCGCTTAACCAACTGAGCCACCCAGGTGCCCCTGTCCACAGCAACTTCTTTCAAGACACATTTCAAAAGGCAAAGGAGACTAAGCAAAAATGAACTTTTGGGACTTCATCAAAATAAAAAGCTTCTGTACAGCAAAGGAAATAGTCAACAAAACAAAGCGGCAACCCACGGAATGGAAGAGGATATTTGCAAATGACACTACAGACAAAGGGCTGATATCCAAGATCTATAAAGAACTACTCAAACTCAACATCCAAAAAGAAGGTGAACACATCAAAAAATGGGCAGGAAACATGAAGAGGCACTTCTCCATAGAAGACATACAAATGGCTAACAGACACATTAAAAAATGTTCATCAGCACTAGCCATCAGGGAAATTCAAATCAAAACCACACTGAGATACCACCTTACACCAGTCAGAATGGCCAAAATTAACAATTCAGGAAACAACAAGTGTTGGAGAGGCTGTAGAGAAAGGGGAACCCTCTTACACTGTTGGTGGGAATGCAAGTTGGTGCAGCCGCTTTGGAAAACAGTGTGCAGATTCCTTAAAAAATTAAAAATAGTGCTACCTTATGACCCTACAGTTGCACTACTGGGTATTTACCCCAAAGATACAGATGTAGTGAAAAGAAGGGCCACATGTACCCCAATGTTTATAGCAGCAATGGCCACAATCACCAAACTGTGGAAAAGAGCCAAGGTGTCCTTCAACAGATGAATGGATGAAGAAGATGTGATACATATATACAATGGAATACTATGCCTCCATCAGAAAGGATGAATATCCAACTTTTGTAGCAACATGGACTGGATTGGAAGAGATTATGAAATAAGCCAAGTAGAGAATAGTGAAATAAGCCAAGTAAAGAAAGTCAAATATCACATGATTTCACTTACTCGCGGTGCCTAAGAGGTAATATAGAGGACAGTAAGGGAAGGAAATGAAATGGGAAGTAGGGTATTTCGGGGAGAGAAACAAAACATGAGAGATTTTGGACACAGAAACAAACTGAGGGACTTGGAGGGAAGGGGATGGGGGATGGGAGAGCCTGGTGGTGGGTACTGAGGGCATGTATTGCATGGAGCACTGGGTGTGGGGCATAATCAGTGAATTTTGGAACACTGAAAAATAAAATAAAGTAAAAAAATAAAAATAATAAAAGAAAAAAAAAGAAAATGCCTTTTCAATTTCAATTTAATGAGGCATGAGTCAAAGCACATTTATGCTTTGGCCAAAACTCCATGAGAAAGTATTAATAACCCTAAAAATGAATTATAATACATCACAGAAATTGTTTTTTTAATATATGATGCAGCTAGCTGGTAAAACCGATCAACCCTAGGGTTTCTTGTTGAGCGTGGTTTCACATAGTATAGGAAAATATTACCATTACAATATACAAGCAATAAGGCAAATTATAAAATTATTTTAAAAATCATTAAAAAATTATAAAATACACACAGTAATTAAAGAATCACTTCTTAGTGGAATTAGGCTCATAAGACTATGACATAAAAGGGGTGCCTAGATGAATCAGGTTAAGCATGACTTTTGATTTTGGTTTAGGTTATGATCTCAGGGTTGTGAGATTGAGTCCCACATCAGGTTCCATGCTCAAGCAGGGAATCTGCTCGATATTCTCTCTTTCTCTGCCCCTCCCCACTCTTTAAAAGTAATTAATTAACTAATAAGTTAATTAATTAAATCTTTTTAAAAAAGAATATGACCTGGGGCACCTGGGTGGCTCAGTTGGTTAAGCGACTGCCTTCGGCTCAGGTCATGATCCCGGAGATCCAGGATCGAGTCCCACATCGGGCTCCCTGCTCAGCGGGAAGCCTGCTTCTCCCTCTCTCACTCCCCCTGCTTGTGCTACAAAATTTTGCAGCACACTCTGGCTGTGTTTCTCTCTATCAAATAAATAAAATATTTTTTAAAAAGAAAAAGAGTACATTTAAAAAATTTATGACCTAAATAAAGTCATGCCATGGAAGCTTTTGTTAATTTATGCACTAAGTATTGTTAGAGCACCACCATGTCCCAAACATTTGGGATCTCTCAGTGAACTAGTAAAATAAAAATTCCTGCATTTGTAGACTTATGGTTTACTAGTTTAATAAGAGAAAATAGAGAATCAACAGTACACATATATAGTAAGTCAGAAGGTGAGCTTAATGGGAAAAAAAGGTAGACAATGGTAAGAGAAATTGGGTATTTCAAGGTTTAGATGATTGTTGTATTTTTTAAGGCACCACTTGAGCAAATCTTAAAGAAGATGATAGATTTAGCCATAAAAATATCTGGCAAAATTTTGTAGCATTTACAGCAATGCAAAGATACTAGGGAAAGAGAGACTTATGTATTTAAGAAACAGCAAGACTTTCAGTGAAGCAATGTAATTTGGGGAAAAGCACTGGAAATAAGCTCTGGAAAATAATGGAGAGCTGGCTCATGTAGGGCCTTGTAGACCATTTATGGACTTAAGATTCTACTCTTAACTGTATAGGTGCTATTGCAAGATTTTGATAAGAGGTATATGGAAAGAAGGAGTTAAGGTGGCAGAGGAGTAGGAGGACCCTAAGGTTGCTTCTCCCCTCCAACACAGCTAAATAAATATCCTAAAACATTCTGAACATCCAAGAAGTCCATCAGAAATCTTAGCGAACAAAACTGCACCTCTACAAAAAGGATAAAATGTCCTGTGGAACACAGGAACTGCAGAAAGTTAAATCATGGGGCAAAAGAGTAGAGGGAGTGGTGGAGTGGGGAGGAACACTAAATAGGAATACAGTAGTGAGAGAGAAGGAGAAAGAGTGAGGGGAAAAGAACAGAGTGAAAACATGCACAGGGGACTGCACAAGAAAACTGTTCCCCATACTCATTGACTGGGAAAAAGGAAAGGGTTTCAATACTGCCAGTTTTATATAAACAGCAGAGCTCAGTCTGAAGTTTTGGAGGTCTGTGATATCACCATGGTCACACCTGGGGAGTTCAATGGTTCTCAGGTGGGGAAGAAAGGGGGATTCTTGAGAGCACACAGCATGGTCTGAGGTCCCTGGGCTACACAGGGAGAAGCAATTCCCCTGCTTGGGATGAATTTGGTAGAGGGGATATGGTTGCCCTGTGAACAAAATACTCTGCAGGCAACATTGAACTGCCCCATTCACCAGCATAGGAACAAAGTCACTGGCTGAAGATAGCAAACCCTGGGGATAGCTATATGTTGTGATTTACCATAAACTCTGAACCACGACGAGGTCAGGTGATTGTTTTCTGGGATGAGCTAGCATGGGTCACAGCACAAGGGGACCATCTCCAGAGGATCAGTGCAGATCTATGCAGCAGGGGCTTCTGAAATGTGGGACTTTGAAACATAGCTGCACCTGAGGTAAAACACTGGAGAGCTGTACTGTTTGACAGACAGACAGCTCAGAGACAGACAAGGTGAAAGCAGAGATCTGACAGAAACCAGGGACACAGAAGGGGTCATTATTTGCATGTCTGTGAGTGCATCCTGAAGAGTGGGGGGTGCAAGGTTGCTCTGAATATGCGAGAACCAGATGCAGCCATTTTAACCCTTCACACACAGGCATTAATTGACCCCAGTGAGCTAAACAGTGCCACCAAGTGTAGAACAAAGCCACTACACCAAGCCTGACAGCCGACACCCTGTAGGTGTGTATCCACTGGGGCAAGTTCACCTGAGAATCTGAGCAGCTTCCCCAGAAAGTCAGCACAAATCCTTTCCACACATGAAGTCTACATAGAGTGCTGCAAAACTTCAGCTCTAGGGGAAATAACAACCAACTTCCTTTGAATTTTTTGTTTGTTTGTTTAGTATCTTTCTTTTTGTTTTGGATACAACACAACAGTTTTTATTTACTTTTTAGTTTATTATTAGTATTTTTTAATTTTTAATTTTTTATCTTTTTTTTCTGTTAAGCTTCTTGTAACAAGCAGGCCAAAACACACCTAGGAACTAGCTTCCTTTATTTATTTTTCTTAACTTATAAACTTTTATTTTATTTTACCTTTTTTTCCTTCTCTTTCTTTTTTCTATTTTCCTTCAAAATGATAATATGGAAGAACTCACTCCAAAAGAAAGGACAGGAAGAAATGATAGCCAGGGATTTAATCAATACAGATGTAAGATATCTGAACTAGAATTTAAAAAAAAAAATTATAAGGATATTAGCTGGGCTTGGAAAAAAAAATAGAAGAATCCCTTACTATAGAGATAAAAGAGCTAAAATCTAGTCAAGCCAAAATTAAAAATTCTATAATTGAAATGTAATCCTCAATGGAGGCCATAACGACAAGGATGGACAAAGAACAAAAATGGCTCAGTGATATAAAAGTAAAGTAATGGAAAATATCGAAGCTGAAAAGAAGAGATGATTAAAGGTAATGGATCAAGAAGTTAGACTTAGGGAACTCAGAGACTTATTAAAATGGAATAACATTCAAATCATAGGAGTCCCAGAAGATGGAGAGAGAAGATGGCAGAAGGCTTATTTGAGCAAATTATAGCTGAAAACTTCCATAATCTGCAGAAGGACACTGATATCAAAATCCAAGAAGCACAAAGAACTCCCATTAAATTAAACAAAAACCAGCCATCACCAAGCATATTTTAGTCAAATCACAAATACACAGACAAGGAAAGACTCCTAAAAGCAGGAAGGGAAAAAACTCCTTAACCTACATAAGGGAAGACAGATCAGGTCCACAGCTGATCTGTTTACAGAAAGTTGCCAGGCCAGAAGAAAGCGGTGGGCTATATTCAATGTACTGAATGGGAGAAATATGCAACCAAGAATACTTTATCCAGTAAGGCTGTCATTTCAGCAGAAAGAAAAAGAGTTTTTGAGACAAATAAAAACTAAAGGAGTTTATGACCACTAAGCCAATATTGCAAGAAATATTAAGGGGATGCTTGGGATGGGTCTGGGGGAACCAAAAGCAACAAAAACCAGAAAGAAACACAAAACATCACCAGAAACACCAACTCTACAGGTAACACGATGGCAGTAAATTCATATCTTTCAATAACCACTCTGAATGTAAATGGACTAAACGTTACAATCAAAAGACATAGTGTATCAGATTGGATTAAAAAAAACCAAGATCCATCTACATGCTGCCTAGAAGAGATTAATTTTAGAGCTAAAGACACCTGCAGATTGAAAGTGATGGGATAGAGAACCACCTGTCATGCTAATGGACATCTAAAAAAACTGGAATAGTCAGACTTACATCAGAAAAACTAGATTTGGGGCACCTGGGTGTCTCAGTCAATAAGCATCTGCCTTTGGCTCAGGTTATGATCCCAGAGTCCCAAGATCAAGCCCCACGTCGGGCTTCCTGCTTAGAGGGAAACCTGATTCTCCCTATCACTGCCCCTGCTTGTGTTCCCTCTCTAGCTGTTTCTCTCTGTCAAATAAATAAATAAAATTTAAAAAAAAAAGAAAAGAAAAGGGGCACCTGGGTGGCTCAGTTGGTTAAGCGACTGCCTTCAGCTCAGGTCATGATCCTGGAGACCCGGGATCGAGTCCCACATCGGGCTCCCTGCTCGGCAGGAGGCCTGCTTCTCCCTCTCTCACTCCCCCTGCTTGTGTTCCCTCTCTGGCTGTGTTTCTCTCTGTCAAATAAATAAATAAAATCTTCAAAAAAGAAAAAAGAAAGAAAGAAAAACTAGATTTTAAAACAAAGTTTGTAAGAAGAGATAAAGATTAACATTACATCATAATTAAGGGGTGTATACCTCAAGAAGATTGAACAGTGGTAAATATTTATGTCCCCAAAATATGTAAATCGATTAATAATGAACATAAAGAAATTCATTGATAATACTACAAAAATATCAGGGGACTTTAATATCCCACTTACACCAATGGACAGATTAAGCAGAAAATCAGCAAGCAAACAATGGCTTTGAATGACACACTGGACCAGATGGTCTTAACAGATATATTCAGAACATTTCATCCTAAAGCGGCAAAATACACAGTCTTTCCCAGTACACATGGAACATAATCTAGGATAGATTACATACTGGGTCACAAATCAGTCAACGACAGGTACAAAAAAACCTGAGAGCATACCATACATATTTTGCATATTTTCAGAGCACAATGCTATGAAACTTGAAGTCAATCACAAAAACAAATTTGGAAAGACCATAAATACATGGAGGCTAAAGAACATCCTATCGAAGAATGAATGGGTTAACCAGGAAACTAAAGACAAAATTAAAAAGTACATGGAAGCAAATGAAAATAAAAATAGAACAGTCCAAAACCTTTGGGATGCAGCAAAGGTGGTCCTAAGGGAGAAGTATATTGTAATACAGGCCTACCGTGGGGAGCAAGAAAAGTCTCAACTACACAACATGACCTCACACCTAAAGAAGCTAGAAAAGGAACATGAAAAGCTTTAAGCCAACAGAAGAAGGAAAATGTTAAAGATTAGAATATAAATAAATAATACAGAAATAAACAAATACAGAAAAACCAGTTGAAAGATCAATGAAACTAAGAGCTTGTTCTTTGAAAGAATGAACAAAATTGGTAAACCCCTAGCCGGACTTATCAAAAAGAAAAGAGGAAGGACACAAATAAATAAAATTATGTATAAAAGGGGAGAGATCACAACCAACATAACAGAAATACAATTATAAAAGAATATTATCAAAATTATATACCAACAAAGTGGGCAATCTGGAAGAAAGGATAAAATCCTAGAAACACAAACAAACACCAAAACAAAAAGGAAGAATAGAAGTTTAGAATAGACCCATAACCAATGAAGAAACTGAAGCAGGTGTCAAAAATCTCCCAACAAGCAAAAGTCCAGGGCCAGATGGTTTCTCAGGGGAATTCTAAAACACATTTAAAGAAGCGTTAATACCTATTCTTCTCAAATTGTTCCAAAAAACTGAAATGGAAGAAAAACTTCCAAACTCATTCTATGAGGTCAATATTATCTTGACTCCCAAAACAAAGACCCCAATAAAGAGGACAATTACAAGCCAATATCCCTGATGAATGCAAAAATTCAGATTCACAATGAAGGAAGAAGGAATGCCATTAAACTGAAAGCATATGTATGCTTTAGCACATGTGGGCGGTAGCGTTTGCTCATATATATGTTTGTTTGGAGACAGAAAGGGGGAAACATATGACTTTAGCATTAAATTTGTATTGATTTCTATGCATATATAGTCTAATAGGATGAAAAAATTCCTGAACAGTAATGTGGTAGATTTCTTTCCTAGCAATACTGGAATATATGGAAACCTAGTACATGAAAGGTGAATCAGAGAATGAAAAAATTGTTTCATAACTTGAAAGATTACCTTTAAATCCTCAATCTTCAAAAATGTTTCTTTAAACCATTCCAAAGAACATGATTGCTTTATTTTATAATATTTTTTTAAATTTTTTAAAATAATTTTTGTGGTTACAATAACTCAGAGTTAGTTATATTTCAAACTAAATCCAAAATGTTTACTTTTAGTTTCAGTTATATATCAATACTTTCTATAGTTTTTATCATAGGTTTTTAATGCTGTTAATAAGTTTGACATTTCTGTTTGCATTTGGATTTTAGGTAGTATATGGGGCAAGCAAACATTGCAAAGTTGAAAATAATGAACCTCCTTCCTATAGTTCAGAATTGCCAACATAAAACTCCATATTCTTGGAAATAATATAGCTGTGAGAAATTATTGAGACAAACCATAAGAGACTCTTAACTATAGGAAACAAACTGAGGATTACTGGAGGGGAAGTGGGTGGGAGGATGAGGTAACTGAGTGATGGGCATTAAGGAAGGCACATGAAGTAATATGCAACCGATCGATCACTAAAATCTGCCTCTGAAACTACTAATACACTATCTGTTAATTGAATTTAAATAAAATAAAATTTTAAAAAAGAAATTATTAAAAAACCTTAAAAAATAAATATTTGACCCACCATGATGGAGTTTATGTATTTTAGTATAAAATATTTCAGTAATAGACTTTCAGAATCTTCTTCATTCAGTAACATATATTCATGTCTTTGTAACGTGCATTTTTAGAAAAGTTCTTTGATTTTAATTTAACTAATATCTAAAACTAAATTTAAGGAAACAAATATTTCAATACCTTATAACCATTCAGATATCCAACAATATCAAATCTTTACATTTATCGATGTTAAATAGTGTGTGCGTGTATGTGCGTGTGTGTGTGTGTGCACTAGTGTGCATGTGTGTGTGCATCTATAGGTCTATCTAATTGCTTTAGACTGGCAATCTGGAACACCTAAATGAGCCTTATTAATATTAAATGTAGACAGATATTTGACTGGGGCAATTGGAGCTAAATATAATAAATAATAGATTTGAGAAAATTGTGCTCTTCATCTACTCAATCAGGAAATATTCATGGAGTACCTAGAGAATACCAGGTCCAGTGATAATACTAGGAATATTAAAAGGAATAGTCACAATCTCCAACCTCAAGTTAAAGTGCATTCTACCAGGCAGGTTCTACAATGGCAGCCCTAGACTAAATCAATTTCTTTGTCCAAAAAAGTGTCAAAATTAGTGACTGTGAATTTTCTGTGCCAGTCATGTACTCACTAATATTTATTGGCACCATCACTCTCTATGGTTTTGTACTTACTTAGCCTGACCTAGACATTTATGCAGTCTGCCTAACGCTTGTATACACAAAGTAGCCTTGTATCTTGCAAACAATGTTATTATACAAGAATACACATTTGTGGCCATAAATCATATTTGAGTGTCAAGTTATAGTTTGCAGGTCATATTTGTTTCCAAGTGTTGGGGTTTCTGCACACAGCAAACAACAATATTTACTTTTTAAATTCTAAGCCAATAGAAAAATGGACACAAGCATACAAGAGTAAGATATTAAAACAAAACTAGATCAGAAAAAAATGGCTTCATGTTCAATGAACACAATTTTCTTTTTTTGAATTAAAATAACCTTCTATGTCAAATGAAGCACATAGAGCCACCTCTGGACCTCTCCCAAAGTTATCCTTGTTAGCTCTTGAGACAGAGCTAAGGGTTAATTGTCCTCTTTAAACCCCTCATTGAACAAATCAATTTATATCCTTCGACCGTGAAGGGAACTAATGTAGACTTTCTCCCAAGCACTGGGTAGAAAACCTTCTTAGATCTGTGCAACTGCATTCCCGGCTTAGGAAATGTCTACATCCTGGCCTTTCTGGAAATGTCTACATCTCCACAGGTTAATAGGACCAACCAGACCACAGTAGCTATTGCCCTGAAAAACATAGGAAAGCTCTACTGTAGAAAGAGTCCCTGCCTCCCTACTCTGGACCAAAGAAGGAGTATAAGGAGCGTAGTTTGTAGATGACTGTGTTTTCTTATGTAATTCTCACAGCAATCTGATGAGGTAGCTAATTTTAACATGATATTACAAATGGATATACAGAAATTCAGCATTTAGATTTAACATTTAAGAGCTATGCAAAGTCACATATCCTTGTATCAGAGTTGCATGCAATGTTTTGACATCATCTTTCTATAATAATTCAGCTTTAAAAAATGAAAACTGTATGTCCTCTTGAGGCAAAACAGACATCACATCTTTACTAAAAGAGTATCTTGCGGTATGTAGGACATTCTGTGATACTGCATGAGTTGCAGGAGAGATTTTAGTTTTTGCCTTTGTCCATAGAACTGCAAATGAATTGTTGTAATGCTAGTTATTCAATACAGTTAAGGGAAGTTAAAGAAAAGTTTAGAAAACATATTGGCTCTTAACGTATTTAAATATAGTTAGTTTAGAAAATGCTGTTAGTTTTAGTTTAAATAAACTTAAAAATAAGGAGTTGCTTAATATTTCGTTAACAGACTGATAAATTGGTGCCACATTCTCTACCTGTCCTTTTGGTTTTTTTGAAATCTTGTCTCCTAAGCACCAGCAGTTAAACCTCTAAAGTAGAATATATGCTTTCAGATTTCCCTAGACTCATCCAGAGAACCCTGTAATCATGTTTAACATTGATTCTCTCCAAATCACATCAAGAGGTCTTTCTCTCCCTTTTTCTGTCTTATATATCTCAGTGCTATTGCCTATGGAACACAGGTCAGCTATGCTAATATCACTAACAGCAAACAATTTAGGCATTTTTATCAAAGCAGTGTCTTTTCTATGCTGTCTAATAGACTACGATGTGCCATCTCAACTTTTTTAAACCCATGTGCCTTTTTGATAAGCCTTGAAATTGCATACCGTGCATGAATACTGTGGCATTTCACAACATATTATGCCCTGTGTCTAAAGCCAACCAAATCAGTTTAGGTAATAAAAATGCCTTTATGACCACACATCACTGCAATTTTTTTTTTTTTAATGTTCTTGGTGCAAGGGAATCCCCCACATGTCACTCCATACCGAAATTGATTGTCTCAATAAGTACAAACTTTCAACCTCTACAGTTGAGAGTAATAGGTGTATAGCCACAAGAGACTTATATCAAACAAAACACCACCACTATATAGTCATAATCAAGTTGTATTCCATATTCGGACCTCCTGTACTCACAGAGGTCTGTGCCCATCTCCCCTTCACTCACTCTACTACATCCCTATTAGTGTACTTTCCGTTGTGCAAACTGACCAGGCTGATTCCTGCCTTGAACTTAGTGCTGTTTCTTCTACCTAGAAATATTATGCTTTCAATTTTTGTAGAATAAACTCCGTTCTGTCATTCTCTTTTTACATTATATATAAACTCCCTGGAGAAGGCTTCTCTGATCATGTGGTGTTTTCCCTGGTATTTTATTTTCTTCTTAGCACTATCACTACCTTGGATTTTTCTATTTCATTGTTTATTGTCTCTCTCAAGCCTCATCCCACTTTAGGGTATAAATACTTTGAGAATACAGGTCTCAACAGTGTTATTTAATGTTGCAAGCCTTCTCTTTAGAACAGTCTGTCACCCAACAGATACCCCAAGCATATCTGGTGAGAAAATGTTGAGGGAGTGAATAAAGAAAAATGGTACAATACAGCCTGTGGTCATAAAAACATTGATTTCTAGATAAAGAAACCCATGTGAATGGGATAATTCCCACTATTTTCTTAATATTTTCTATGTTATTGCATTTGTTTTCAATATTATGCAAATAAGGCCTTTTATTTCAAATGTATAACCAACAGTGAATAATTCGAAGAATGGAGATGTTTACGGAATTGCCTTTAAAAATAAACCTTCCATTGCTCCTTTATACTTCTCCGATCTGAAGTCTACCTTCAATTTTCTTTTTGGAGGTGTTAGCAATTTTGGAAATAGCTATTTTCCCCCAAATTATTGGTGCTAAAATATTTTTGAAAGAAAAAGATTCTAAAACACTTTCTTTCAGAGAGTTTTGATTTATATCTTTAAAAATAACTATGTTAATTTATAGGTATCTTCTGTATTCTATTTTATAGTTGTATAGTACTCTATTGTGTTGAACTATGCTACTTTATTTGACTAATCTCCCAAGCATGAATATTTAAGGCTTTTTTTCATTTTTTAAATGAATGGTTTATTTTATAATAGTATATTTAGATTTACAAAAAGGTTTCAAAGATAATATATGGAGTTCCTATATACTACACATCCAAGCTTTGCTTCTTATTAACATCTTACATTAGTTTGATACATTTTTTACAACCAATACTAATAGATTTTTGTTAACTATTTTTTTTCTGTTCCAGGATACCATATGACTTTGAATACTCATGCTTCCTTAGGTCTTTATTGGCTGTAATAGTTTCACAAACTTTTTTATTTTTGATCCTTAATAATTTTAAGGAACTGGTCATGTATTTTGTAGACTCTCCCTCAACAGGCATTTGTCTTTTGTTCTTGTGATTAGATTGGTGTTATGTGTTTTGGAAGAAAGACCACAGAGATTAAGTGCAATTTTTGTCATATCATATCAAGAGTGCATACTATTAACACAACTTATCGCTGTTGATGATAACCTTGATCATTGGACTGAGGTAGTACTTGTTAGGTTTCTCCACTGTAAAGTTACTCCTTATTTCCTCCCTTTTCACACTGTATTCTTGGGAAACCAGTTGATATGAATAACCACACTCGAGTGGGAATTATGCTCCAGCTCCTTGAGAGTAGAGTATTAGTATAAATTACTTAAAATTCTACAAGAGTAGAATTTTGAAATGCTGCAAAAGTAATTCTACTCCACAAAGATTGGTCTATTCTCCCTAATTTATCTAATTATTAGATCATTTATTTATATCAGTATGGACTCACAAATATTTATTTTACCCTTTGATTTACAATACAATACTACTTTATTTCTTAAATTATCTGTTTTGGTCACTGTGAATTCTTTCACTTAGCTCCTGTGTTTCATTGGCATTTTCCAGGGACCATCAATGTGATTATTTTTCTTAGCATTTCCTTACTTTCTGGCACTATAAAATGTTCCAGGCTCATCTTGTGTATTTCCTGCCCACATCCCAGAATTAGATATTTTCCCAAACAGTGAGAATCTTTTCATTGACATATGATATTAGAAACCAATATCTGGGTTACGTGTATTCACACTACTGAGGTAAGATTGTTTCTAAGAATGATGAGCTGATAGATCAAAGAAATATATATGTGTGTACTACCCATATATGTACACATATCTATAAAATTTTCTAAGTGTAAATATCTTTAACTGTATTAAGCTAAACATGACTTCATACCAATGTTTCCAGTTCTAACCCAAAAACTACATGGTTCAGTGTAACCTCTTCCCAATGCTTATATATACCCTCCCATACTAATAATAAGAAATCAGACTTTTACCATGGGCCACCCACATACTTTATTCTTTAATTCCATTATACAGGTATAGTGTTAGAAGATTCCAAACCCATGCCCCTGTAGAAAACAAGTTCATCAAGTATAGTAATGATGTACAATACTGATGTACAATGTCTTTGCCTTTCAATTATGGACTCTACTCATTTACAAAAACGTGAGTCAACATAGCCTTCCCCCATCACTTCCAGTGTCATTGTTTTATAATAGAGTCAGATTATTTTGTCATATTCTGCATTTCATAAGGGGATTCTCTGAACTCCTAAATGATACTTTAAAAATTGCATTAGTTATGTTTAATTAAGGCCTACTCTTTGTGCTATAAATTTCTGTGGGTTTTGACAAATGCCGTGTGTCTACCATTATAGTATCACATAGTTTCACTTCCCTAAAAATCCCTTGGCCCACCTTTTCAACCCAATCCCCAGAACTCTGGAAACCAGTAATGTTTTCTTCCTCTTTATAATTTTGCTGTTTTCAAAATGTCATATAATTGGAATCGTACAATATGTAACCTTTACAGAGTGGTTACATCCACTCAATAATATGCATTTACCCATCTTTTCATCCATTTTTTTTCATGTCTTATACTAGTGTTTTTTTTTTTCCATTCACCATTAATAACATTTTGTTTGCTTCCAGTTTTTCTAATTAAGGAAAAAGCTGTTATAAAAATTTGATACAGATTTTGTACGTACATAAGTTTTTGAGCACGTTGGGTAACTATCTAGAAGTGTAAGATGCCAAAAAGATGAGTGTGAAAGCCAATTCTTATGGTACGACTCTGTTAGCACTATAAGATACTCCCAAACTATCTTCCAAAATTGCTATACTCTTTAGCATTCCTACAACCAAGTAATGTTTCTGTTGTACCCCATTCTCTCCAGCAATTGATATTGTTGAAGTTTGGGAATTTTAGCCATTCTAATAGATGTCAATGGTATCCCATTTATTTTTAACTTTAAATTCTCTACCAAAAAAAAATGATGCTGAGCATCTTCTTACATGCACTTTGCTATCTGTATATGTTATTAGGTGGACTATCTGTTTCAGTGTTTTGCCTATTTTTGCTCAGGTTGTTTTCTTACTGTTGAATTAAAACTATCTTTTATATAGTTTGGAACCGAGTCCTTTACCAGATAAGGTGCTTTGCAAATATTTTCTCCTGGTCTGTGGCCTGCCTTTTCATTCTATGTCCATAGTCTTTAACAGAGCAGAAGTATTTATTTTTATATTTATTAAATTAATAACTTCAATTATTTTTATGTATCATGCATTCGTTCTTACATCTAATAACTCATGACTAAACCCAAGATCCCATAAATTTTCTCCTGTTTTATTATAGAAGATTTATAGCTTTGCAGTTTTACATTTAGGTCTATTAATTTATTTGTATGTGTGTGAAGGTTCTAAGTTCTTATTAGAAGGTTCTAAGTTCTGTGTCTAGTTTTATTTATTTTCATATGATGTCCAATTTTCCTAGAACCATTTGTTGAAAAGAATATGCTTTCTCCATTGACTTGGCTCTTCACCCTTTTCAAACACTAATTTATTATATTTGTGTGAGTATGTTTCTGGGTTCTATATTTTGCCCCATTGATGTATATGTTTATTTCTTCACCAACACCACATTGTCTTGATTATGGTGGCTGTATATTACATTTGAAATCAGGGAAGGTTAGTCTTCAACTTCGTTCTTCTTCACTGTTATTTTGGCTATTCTAAGTCTTTTGCCTCTCCATATAAGCCTTAGAATCAATTTGTTGATATCTGTAGAACACCTCGCTAAAATTTTGATGGAAAATATGTTGCATCTAAAGACCAAGTAGGGAAGAAAATGACATCTTAAAAATATTGAGTTTTGGGGTGGTTCAACACTCACAAAACAATCAACATGATAGAACAAATCAATAAGAGAAGAGAGAAAAACCACATGGTACTCTCAATTGATGCAGAAAAGGCATTTGACAAAATACAACATCCGTTCCTGATCAAAACTCTTCAAGTATAGGGATAGAGGGAACATTTCTCAACCTCATAAAATCTATCTACCAAAAACCCACAGCGAATATCATCCTCAATGGGGAAAAACTGACAGCCTTTCCTCTGAGATCAGGAACAAGGGAGGGATGCCCACCCTCACCACTACTGTTCAACATAGTGTTAGAAGTCCTAGCAACAGCAATCAGACAACAGAAAGAAATAAAAGGTATCCATCTTGGCAAAGAGGAAGTCAAACTCTCGCTCTTTGC
>PITA01027619.1:0-20664 GCA_004023965.1 Spilogale gracilis | reverse complement strand
ATTCCCTTTAAGGATCATTTTAAAGGACATACAGAAAGATTATATGGAGGGACGCCTGGGTGGCTCAGTTGGTTGAGCAACTGCCTTCGGCTCAGGTCATGATCCTGGAGACCCGGGATCGAGTCCCACATCGGGCTCCCAGCTAGGCGGGAAGCCTGCTTCTCCCTCTCTCATTCCCCCTGCTTGTGTTCCCTCTCTGGCTGTGTTTCTCTCTGTCAAATAAATAAAATCTTAAAAAAAAAAAAAGAAAGAAAGATTATATGGAGACGAACACCAGGTTCTGGAGGGTCCTTTGGAACATTCCTTATTATATTTGTCTGGACTATGATGGGATATGGAACCGAAAGCAAAGACCCAGACCCAGTAAAACTTTGCTTCACATGCAAAGCAACTGAAGTTGCTCTTTGTTCTCTAACCTATCTAACTCGCATTTTTATGGGATTTCTCCTGATTTTTAAATGGTAACCAATGCATAAGTTTTAAAAACACTGGGCATGGGGCGCCTGGGTGGCTCAGTCAGTTAAGTGTCTGCCTTCGACTCAGGTCATGATCCCTGGGTCATGGGATCGAGTCCCACGGTGGGCTCCCTGCTCAGCGGGGAGTCTGATTCTACCTCTGCCTCTGCCCCTCCCCCTCGTGCTCTCTTTCAAATAAATAAATACAATATTAAAAAGAAAAAACTCTGGGCAAAACAGACAAAACTTATCTCTGAACATGGCTCATGGGCTGCCAGTCTGTGACCTCTGGTTTATTTCAGCTACAGGACGTGCCATTGGCTTTGGCTGGATCTCCTCTTCAAATGCTTCCTCCTAAACAATAGTAGACCCATGGCTCTCTGGCTGGGAACCTACACAAGGTTTGGTTTAGACCTTAACACTGTCCATCTAGGACACCTGGGTGGCTCAGCCAGTTGAGTGTCTGCCTTTGGCTCAGGTCATGATCCCGGGGTCCTGGGATCAAGTCCACATCGGGCTCCCTGCTCGGCGGGAAGCCTGCTTCTCCCTCTCTCACTCCCCCTGCTTGTGTTCCCTCTTTGGCTGTATTTCTCTCTGTCAAATAAATAAAATCTTTAAAAAAAAAAAAAGACCAATCGCTTAAAAAGAATATAAGGTTTTCTATAGTATTCATCATCTGTGTCACTGGCTTTGGATTCCACAGATGAGAACTAGCTGCACTAAACCACATGGCCCCAAAGAGATCCAGGGTTCTTTGTGCCCTTTCGGGTCCTTTATACTCTGTCACAAAGAGACTTCAAACAGGCAGGGAGAGCAAGACCGATTTCAAAGTGCGTAAAGGCAGGTAGGGCTCTAGTCCCCTTCCTCTGCTTTTCAGACCTGAAACTTTTGGTTGAACGGGGCAAATAACCTTCTGCCAGAATACACAGGAAGACAGCATCTTCTTACATGTTAACAACATGCCCTCAGAAAGCAGCTGAACTTGCTGGCTAATTACTCCGGAAAAAACAGCTAATTAATAATTATGTCAAAACCAAAATTATCTTTTTTTCTGGCCCAGCAGATGTGCTTTGGCACCCAGATGGATCATACCAGCCAATGTGCCTCAGCAGGAAACGGCTTCATCATTTGGGAGAGCATTTGGTGGTTCACATCCTGACCGGTCTTTCTGATACTCTAAAAATGAAAAATTCTCCAGGAACAATAGTATGTTCTTTTCGAGTAGGGACAGACCTTCAGTACTTCCAACTCCCAATCTGCCAGCCCAAGGTTATCTGGTTAACCCCTGCACTCTAGTGCAAAACTGTGAGGCTTCAAGGAAGCATTTATTCCAGAATTTGAACAAACCTGGGATTGTTCGGAAAGAAGTCCAGAACCCTCAAGTTTGCCTTCACTTCACCTTCAGGCCACCCCACTGGGAAAGCAGACAAGACCCTCCATTAAGACACAAATAAAAATCTAAAAACCATTACCTAGGTGGTGGTTGCAACAATAATTCATTATATTGAATTTCTGTTTTATACATTTTCCTATATATATCTGATATTTCAGAACAAAAGTCACAGAAGAATGTTACTTGCCAAAATACAACCGAATCTGAATACTGATCTCGTATCTTGCAAATCTGTAAAACTCTTTTATTAGCTCTTATTTTTTGTGTGTGTGGATTCATTACGACTTTCTTTATATAAAAAATCATGTTATCTGGGACGCCTGGGTGGCTCAGTTGGTTAAGCGACTGCCTTCGGCTCAGGTCATGATCCCGGAGACCCAGGATCGAGTCCCACATCGGGCTCCCTGCTTGGCGGGAGGCCTGCTTCTCCCTCTCTCATTCCCCCTGCTTGTGTTCCTTCTCTGGCTATGTTTCTCTCTGTCAAATAAATAAAAAATCTTTAAAAAAATCATGTTATCTGTGAATATAAACAGTTTTACTTCTTTCTCTCCAATCTGCATGCCTTTTATTCCTTTTACTGGCCTGTTTGCCCTGGCTAGAACATCTATCATAATGTTGAATAGAAGTGTGAGTGCAGACATCCTGTCTTGTTCCTGATATCAGGATGGAAAGCTTTTGGTCTTTTAATGTTAGCATGGAGTTTCTGGAGACATCTTTGATCAGACTGAGGAAGTTATTTTTGTATTCCTAGGTTGTTGAGCTTTTATTAAAGGGTGTTATATTTTCTTTTCTTTTTTAAGATTTTATTTACTTATTTGACAGAGAGAAACATGGCTAGAGAGGGAATACAAGCAGGGGTAGTGAGTGGGAGAAGCAGGCTTCCCACTGAGCAGGGAGCCCGATGTGGGCTCGATCCTGGGACTCCGGGATCATGACCTGAGCCAAAGACAGACATTTAACCGGCTGAGCCACTCAGGTGCCCCCCAAATATAGCACCCCAGGTGTTATATTTTCTCAAACGCTTTTTCTGCACCCATTGAGAAGAACATATGGTTTTGTCTTTTGGTTCTGGACAAGCTTTCTATGTGTACTATGAAGTGAAGAGTCAGATAAGCAGTAGGATACGGGAGTCTACAGTTCGTTAGAGGTCAGAACGACAGACAAAAATGTGAAAATTCTCAGCGTAAAGATGGGATTTAAAGCCAAGAACCTGGATAAGATCACCAAAGGAAGGAATATAATTACAAAACATCAAAACATGGTACTCCAACACTGCAGCATTAAAAACATTTACAGAAGAGGGGCGCCTGGGTGGCTCTGTCGTTAAGCGCCTGCCTTCAGCTCAGGTCATGAGCCTGGAGTCCCGGGATTGAGTGCCGGGATCGAGCCCCACAGTGGGCTCCCTGCTCGGTGGGAAGTCTGACTCTCCCTCTTTCACTCCCCCTGCTTGTGGCTTGTGTTCCCTCTGTCAAATAAATAAACAAAATACTTTTTTTTAAAGTTCACAGCCTCACCTTTGAAATATTCATGCCAAAAATACTGACTCTTAATCTTTTTGTTTTCCTCCAGAATAGTTTTTAAAATTTTGTAGTAAGGTTGGGACACCTGGGTGGCTGTTGGTTAAGTGACTGCCTACGGCTCAGGTCATGATCCTGGAGTCCCGGGATCGAGCCCCACATCAGGCTCCCTGCATGGCGGGGGGTCTGCTTCTCCTCTGAACTCACTCCCTCTCATGCTCTCTCACACATAAATAAATAAATAATTTTAAATTTTGTAGTAAGGTATAATTGACAAAGCAACTCTATTAGTTTCAGGTGTAAAACATAATGATTATCTGTTTGCATATATGGTGAAATCATCACAATAAGTCTAGTTAATATCTGTCACATAGATAATTATAGAATTTGTGTTCCTGTGATGAGAACTTTTAAGATTTCCTCTCTTAGCAACTTTCAACTATGCAGCACAGTGTTGTTACCGACAGTTACAGAGTTCACTATATAACCAGGCAATATATTACACACCCACTACTTATTTATTTTCCAACTGGAAGTCTGTACCTTTTGACTCCCTTCCCCCATTTTGCCCACACTCCCGCCTTCCACCTCTGGCAATCACCAATCTCTTCTCTGTATCTATGAGCTTGTTTTTTTAAAAGACTCCACAAAGAAGTGAGATCATATGGTATCTGTCTTTCTGTCTGACTTATTTCACCTAGCATAATGCCCTCAAGGCCCATCCATGTGGTCACATACGGCAAAATCTTATTCTTTTTTATTGCTGAATAGCATTCTATCGTGTGTGTATATGTGTGTGTGTATAGGTGTGTGTGTGTGTGTGTGTGTGTGCGCGTGTGTAGAGCACATTTCTTTATCAATTCCATCAAATCTTTAAATTTAAATTATAGGAGATAGGAGAAAAAGCTAATGACACTACAAGGAATTCAGAAGACTAATCCAAATCATTGACATAGAAATGAAAGCCGGTGGGACACCCGGATGGCTCAGTCGGTTAAGCGTCTGCCTCTGGCTCAGGTCATGAACCCGGGTCCTGGGATCCAGCCCCGCATTGGGCTCTCTGCTCAGGGGGAAGCCTGTATCTCCCTCTGCCTGCCACAGCCCCTGCTTGTGCTCATGCTCACCTGTTCGTACATGCTCTCTCTCACACAAATAAATGAAGAAAATTTTAAAAAAGAATCTGAAGGATGGAATGCTATGATGCTTGAGAATTTATTTTTTTAAGATTTTATTTATTTATTTGACAGAGAGCAAGAGAGCACAAGCACCCAGGTGCCCCAAGAACTTACTTTAAAGTACGTTAGACAACAAAAAGTGAGGCTATGAGGAGGAATCAACAGAATCTGAGAAGCAACAACATGTAAGGTAAGAAGAAAATCAGGAGAGTCAAGGGTCCTGGAAACCAAATGAATCAAGCGTTTCATGGAGAAGTGATCAACACTGTCAAATACAACTAGTAAGTCAAGGAATATGAGGATTATGAGGTGACCATTAGATTTATGAACTCATTCGTGACCTTGACAAAAACAGTTTGAGTAAAGTGATAGAAGAAAGTGGGTAACAGAGACTTGAGAAAGAGAGCAGCAGACGGGTGACAGCAAGAGTGTTGCTAACAGAGTACAAACAAATGGGTGACACAGAGTGATACGACAGTGAGAGACAAAAGGTGGCAACATAAGACAGAGGGCGGGTGACAGAGATAAACAGAAGGCGCATGACTCTACCAGTCATCATTTATTGCCTCTCAGTTCCAAATTCACCCCTCAATACCTGTTCTGTGATAATGGACAGAACTCTTTTAAGCATCTCCCCTGCATAGTGAACACGTTCATCTTTCTCAGTAGAGGGCGCCTGAGGGACACTGCAGGAGAGAGGGGCTCTCCTACCGTGGCGGGCTGCAGCAATACAGGGAGACAACAGGGTAGCCCAAGACCACAGGCCCAAAATACACAGTCCCTCCACCACCCTGAAGCCTCCACCTGGCCTGGCAATAACCTTCCTGCAGCGCTCTCACACGCACACCAGCTCCCCCAGCAGCTTGCCTGTGCCCTGGGCCCCCACCTCTCCTGCCCATACACACCAAGACTTGCTGATGGCACGCTCACCACCTGCACTCCAGGAGGTTGCTTCCTGCGGGCCAGGGGGGACGCAGACCGGCTCTGGCCCGGGCCAGCCAGAGCATCGCTCTACTGTACAGTGAGTGGGCTGTATGACACCTTCTCTCATGAGGTGTGAACCTCAGCCTTGTGGAGGGGATCCTCTTCTGAGTTTGTCCTACCTTGGGCACTCTCCCTTAGCCCAAGGACACCATAGGGAGTTTCCTTATTTCTTATAGTCACTCATTTATCGGTTTAATGATTCTTTATATTGAAATTCCTGTTTTAATATGCTGTCGGTTTCTATCTCCTGACTGGACCCAGAATGCTACAGTGACAGAGAGCAAAAGAGGGTATATGAGAATGAAAGAGTGGGTGACAGAAAGAAAGCAGGTGACAGGGATAAGGGGGGTAACAGAATGGGTAATAGAGGTAGAGTGAGTGATAGAGATTAGGGGTGACAGAGAAAGAGGGAAGGGGCAACAGTGGGGGGGATGACAGAAACAGAAAGAGGGTGGGATGGTTGAATGGACAACAGTATGGGCAGGCAGATGACAGTGTCAACAGATGGGTGACAGGAGAGAGAAGGGGGCAACAGAGAGAAAGATGTGGTGGGGAACAGAGAGACAATGGAAGAGAGGAAGACAGAAAATAAGAGTGTCAGAGAGGGAGTGAGCGACAAAGGTAGGTGACACAGAGTGAGAGGTAATGGAACAGGAAGGGGCGGGACAGAAGTGGGGAGAGGGGGACACAGGGCAGGACAGGAGGTGGCCGGTGGGTATGACCGAGGGAGAGCATGGTGGACACTGAGAGGATGTGACACAGTCATTATGTACGGCAGAAGATGAAGGTATGTCAAAGAGGACATGTGTGTGCAGAGAGTGTGCAAGAGCAAGTTTCAAAGTTTTCTTTCATCTCTTAGGCAGGAGGGGCAGAGAGCTGAGGATGGAGGGACAGCAAAGGGGGAGAGAGAGGGAGGAAGAGAGGCAGAGAAACTGTGTGAGAGGAGTGTGCCAAGGACAATGGGGAGTGAAGAAGGTAGAGAAGGTGATGCTTTGTGCGAGGGGCTCTCAGCATCAGGCAGATTTCGAAGAGGACAGGAGACTGAGAAAAATTAGGAGAAATAAAAGAGAGATTGTGAGGTGATGGCTCACGAGAGATAGGGAGGCTGTGAGGGCAAAGTGGGATTGTGAGAGCAGAAGATGATGACGCCCAGTGGCTCAGTCAGGAAAGAGCATGTGAGAGCAAGTAAGAGACAGGTGCCCATGTGGGAGGCAGTGTCCCGGAACTCAGTGCACTGGCTTGGGGGGTGAGGGGGACGAAGGGCTTGATCCTTACTATATCCCCTTTTCCAAATTGAGGCTCAGAAGAGTCAAGTGACTCATTTGAGGTTTCCCAGCTAGCAGGTGGCAGAGCCATCATTTGAACCCCAAATGGCCCAACTCTAAAGCTAGTACTCTATCACACCACACTGTCTCACTGTTCTCCCCAAATCTTCTTTAAATAAGTCATGTAAATCCGTCCAAAAACATGATCTGACTCCTCTGTAAAGAAACCTTTTAGCTTTTAACGGCCTTAAAGCATACTTTCATTGAAAGGGAGAACTATTTACTGCCCCAATGTGTTTCTTTGTACCACATTAAAATTTAAAACTTCTGTGCATCAAAGGACACTCCCAACAGTGTGAAAAGGCAACCCACAAAATGGGAGAAAATATCTGCAAACCATATATCTGGTGAGTTACTATCCAGAATGTATGAAGAAAAACAACCCACCTGACTAAAAAATGAGCAAAGGACTTGAGTGGACATTTCTCCAAAGAAGATATACAAATGGCCAATAAGTGCATAAAAAGATGCTCAACATCACTAATCGTTAGAGAAATGCAAAAAAAAAAAAATCCTAATGATATACCATTTCATTATCATTAGACTGGCTAGTAGCAAACATAACAAAACCGGAATATAACAAGTGTAGACACTAGAACACTTGTACACTGTTGGAGGGAATGTAAAATGGTGCAGCTGCAATAAAAGACCCTAGAGAAGTTAAAAATAGAACTACCATGTGATCCAGCAATCCTACTTCTGGCTAGATAGCCAAAAGAATTGAAAGCAGGATCTCCAAGAGATATTTGCACACCCAAGTTCAAAGCAGCTCTGTTCACAATTGTCAAGAGATGAAAGCGACCTGAGTGTTCAGCGCAGATAAATGAATAAAGAAAAAATGACATGTGCAATCGATGGAATATTATTCAGTCCTAAAAAAGGAAAACTTGCCACATGACACAGTATGGATGAGCCTTGATGAAATTATGCCTCGTGAAATAAACCAGTCCCCCAAAGAAAAATACTGTATGATTCCACTTGTAGGCGGTCCCCAGAGCCAAATTCAGGGGGACAGAAAGTAGAATGATGTTTACCAGGACCGGGGGGGGGCGAGGAGTGAAGAGTTAAAAGGCAGTTTTAATTCTCCAAAACGAAGAGTTCTGGAGATGGATGGGGTGATACTTTAACAACAGTACTAATGTATCTAATACCACTGAACTGTAAGGTTAATAATGGTGACGACGGTAAATGTGACGTTGTGTCTACTTTATCGCAACTTAAAAGCGTTTAAATCTCATTCGCACATCACCCCATCCCCCACCCTTAGCCATTACAGTGAATGCTCATTCATTCTTCAGCACCAACGTCTCCTCCGCTTGGGAAGCCGTAGTTGGCCATTTCCTCCTTTATCTCCTTACTATGCCTTGCCCATTACCTCTTGCAGCACTTATCAAACATTATAGCGATTATTGGTTTACCTATCCCTTTCCACTACCAAATGATAAGCAATTTGGGGGCAGGATCAATGTTCTACTCATCTCTATAACCCGCAGGCCTGGTGTTTGGTACTGTAAAGAGTCAAGAAAGGTTTGATCGGTGGAAGTTCTGGCTTTTAAGAGAGCTATATGGTCAAAAAAGGGGGGCATCGGGAGCTTCCCAGGCTTTCGATTTAGAAATCTGAGCAGATTCCCACGACGTACAGGGAGAACGCAAGGGCGCGTCTCACCACGCTCCATCTCAGCAGTCTGGGCCGCTGGGAGGGTTCAAGGGCTTCCCACCCCCACTCCCGGCCGGGGCCGGCGAGCTAGACTCGCCCAGCGGCCCAGACATACCTCTGGTAAAGGGCGGCCTGCTCTGGGCTCAAGGTCGTGGCTTCCACAAATCCTCCGGACGCCTCCATGACGCTAAACTTGGGTTCCAGGTAAATCAACCGGCGATTGAGATTGAATTTCGCTCGCTCCCGCCCTGCGCATGCGCTATGCACCTGGTGGGGGGGGGAGGCAGGGAAACTGTCGACCGGGCTGGCCAATCCGCAGCGCCGCGCTTGGCGCCAACGCCTGAGCCCGCCCGCGAAGGTCGCGCGCCTGCGCCTCCACGTCCTGGAGGCAAGAGGCGGTCGCAACCCTCGCGGGGCTGGTTGGCTTCCTGTCCTCTGGTCTCTCGAGTTTTCAGTCCAATTCTGGCGGTGCTTCTGCACATTTGCGCGTGTGCATGTGCGTATGCTGTCCTCGCAAATGAAATGAAATGCTTGATATGACCTAGGTCATTTTAGTGGCCCCCATAGCCTGCTCCCCCAAATATTCTTCATTCCTTGCTCTCCATTGCCTGGCGCTGCGCAAGGTTTTGAATTCAAACACTGGGAGCCGTGGTCCCCGTGACTTAAACTCACATTGAAGAAGGTCTTCAAGAGCCAAGTCAAAGCTCTCATTTAAGAAGCTAGTGGTGCTATAACGCATGATTACCATTTCTTTAGAAATTCCAACTAGGATACAGTCATTTTCCAACGCAGAGCTCAGAGCTTGGGGCAGGAAACGCGGTGAATTTAAGTGGCTTGCTGGGGGGATCCTAGATAGGTTGAGGGCCCACAAAAATTGCCCTTGTTCTTATACTAATAAAAACGCGGACGTTGTGTGCTCGCTCGCTTCGGCAGCACATATACCAAAACAAACAACAGACGTTGTGATTCTTCAGAACATTAACATTCAGTGTTTGAAAACTCACTTATTAACCCAGTTATGCCCACTCCAAGTCCAGAGGATTTTGCACTTTGTAAGTTTCGTAGATCATTAGAAGTTTAAAGAGGAATCTTCTGAAAAGAGAATACAGGCTATTTTCCTGGTTCACGTGACCTTAAGACATATTTTCATATGGCGTTAAGCTTTCTGTTAAGAGGGATCTTAGTATACTATTCTCCCCATTTTCAGACATGAAAACTGAGACTCAGGGACATAAAGTGACGTTGCCTAAGCTTCCTGAGCTGGGAAACGGCAGAGCCAGAATTCAGTACCAGGTCTATATGGACAAAAATGGGTGTTCATTCAGTGGGCCCACTGCATATTGCTGGAAAGAAGAGGACAACGGTGGGAAATGAGGTTGGTGAGGTAGTCTGAAGCCAGTTTGTGAAAGAGCTTCTTTACCCTGTTGAAGTGTTTGAATCACTTCTTTTCCTGGAGGCAAGTTTGGATGGGGGTGGGTGGAGCATGTAGGCACAGTGGGCACCCAAAGTATGACTGTAATGAGAAGAAGGGCTGGTGGGGAGAACTCCATAGAAAGGGGAAAAAAGAGATGGGAGCACCAAAATCTACATCACCAATCCAGGGAAGTCTATGTCCAGTTGTCCTTTGGCTCAGTGTCCACTTATATATCATCACTCATATATACTTGGAACGGTTGAGAACTCAAAATGAAGCAGAGCAAAACGCTGATGACTGTCTTAGGCAGCTGCCCTTCTGTGGGCTGTGGAGAAAAGCTAGAAGGAGCTCCCTCAGGACCCAGGCTCCCCTGTCCCTGCTTCTCAGCTCTCAGTGATCTCCAAAGGCTCTGAATACTAGGAAGAAAGGACCAACCTTCCCGCTTGCCTGCCCTTCAGCTACTGGATTTTTCTCAGTGTCATTTTCACAGAGCCAGAGGACTCCCCCTTCTTTAAACCCACCAAGTTCTCCAGTCCTCTTTCCCTCTCCCTCAGCCCCACAGTCACTTCCTTTGGACCCTTCTCAGTGCTTTCCAGAGTCCCGGCTCTCACCATGAGGTGCCAATGACCCAGGAAACTCACCATCCTGGACCTCCTAGGCTTCCTTTGTAAAGGGTCACATACATTCATAGATCTGAAATAAGCGAGATGGTGGGAAGGATTTAGAGTGGATAAATGGGAAAAAATGGAGGAGAATCAAAATAATAGTTACTACTATGTCCCACTTATGTATCAGGCCCTGTTCAAAGCACTAAACTTACATTAATTCTCTTGGCTGTTCCTCATTTCATGTCTGCCCCAGAGTGAGGGCTCCCATTCCCCCAGCTCCTCTCAAGGAGATGGAGTTTTAAAAGCCTTCCCTAATTATTGTTATTTGTTTAAGTGTGATAATGGTATTGTATTTTTAAAGCCCTTATCCGCTAGAGAAACATAATGGAGTATTTTCAGATAAAATTATATGACATCTGGGGTTTATATTAAAATACTCCAGGAAGGAGAAAAATGAGAGGAGGAAAGATGAACATAGAGTGGCAAAATGTTGATAATTGCTGAAGCTTGTTACTGAGGTTCATTATCCTCTTCTCTCTACTCTGCCTGTTTGAAATTTTCCATAATAAAATTTTTTTTAAAACTTTGTTATCTAATCTGCAAATAACACTGAGTCACCCTCACTCAAAGACCGGAAATAAGATAATGAGGCCTTGTGGGAGAGTCCAGAATGGGTAAATGGAGAGATGGATGAGGCAGAATCAGAACAATAGCTCTTACTAATATAGCCCTTCAGTGCCAAGGCTTGTTTCTATACAGCTTACATATATTAAGTCTTCTCAGCCTCACAACAACCTTGTTTGGGTGTATGCTATTATCATCCACCCTTTATAGATAAGGAAACTGAGGCACAGTAAGATAGAATAACTTATACAATTGTGCACAGCTTGTGGGTGCTAAAGCTGAGTTCCAAACCCAGGTGCTCTGGCTTTTTGACTTTTTGCTCCTTTTTTTAAAGAAAAGATTTTACTTATGTGTTTGAGAGAGAGAGAGAGTGCTCAAGCATCTGGGGGGGGGAGTAGAAGGGGAGGGGCAGAGGAGGAGGAGAGGGACAAGCAGACTCCTCCCAGAGCGTGGAGCCCTGCCACAGGATCTCGATCTCAGGACCCTGAGATCCTGTCCTGAGCCAAAACCAAGAGTCAGATGCCCAACCGACTGAGCCACCCAGAGACCCCGTGACACTTTGCTCTTAAACATGATGCTGGTTAGATGTAGAAAGCAGTTGATGCGTGAAGGTAAGGGTTCATTCATCCATGTACTTATTCATCTATTTCATAGATATGTATTGAGCCTTTACAAGATGGCTGGGCAAGCATCTGGGTGCTGGGATACAGTGGTGAGCAAAATAGACCCATTCTTACTATCAAAGAGTTTGAAGTTTGATGGGTTGGGGGGTGGGGGCTTGAAATAATAATCATGCAAGCATATGGAAAATTACAAACCATGATGAGGGCACAGAAGGAGAGCTCCAGGGAGTTCTGAGAGCATATGATGAAGTACCTGATCCAGTCTTAAGGGGCCGGGAAGGTGTTTGTGAGGAAGTAACATTTGAGCTGAGACCTGAAGGATAAGGAGGAGTTAATGGAACAAAAAAAGGGAAGGGAAGAGTATTTCAGGCAGAGGGAAGAGCACAACCGAAGGTCGTCCTGGAGCAGGAGAAAGCTCGATGCACATGAAAAACTGAAAAGGTGGGGTGCCTGGGTGGCTCAGTCATTGAGCGTCTGCCTTCGGCTCAGATCATGATCCCAGAGTCCCAGGATCGAGTCCCAGGATTGAGTCTCACATAGAGCCCCACCTTGGGCTCCCAGCTTGGCGGGAAGCCTGCTTCTCCCTCTCTCACTCCCCCTGTTTGTGTTCCCTCTCTAGCTGTGTTTCTCTCTATCAAAAAAAAAAAAACTGAAAAGGCTAAGGTGGTGGGAGCAAAGCCTAGGATGCTAGATTTGGCAGGGTTTTTTTGAGTCCAGTCCAATGTCACAGGTGAAGGAACGAAGGAAGCCGCAGGGAAAGGAAGCCCCTGGGAAAGAAGGAAGTGATTGGTTCAAGGTCACACCCCGAATCAATGGCAGAAACAGGACTCAACCTAGGATCCTTGACCCCCAGCCCAGTGCTCTTTTACAGCACAGATCATGGCTTTCTTGCATATGAGGAGGAAGGAGGTAAACTGGGTGTTAGCAAAATACTGCTCACGGGGATGGAGAATGGGAGGGAGTGTTTTTGGAGATAGGTATAAATAATCAGATGAAATCTTCATGGGCAAGGAGACCAAAGTGTAGTTTGGAGCAGAAGAAAGAAGGAAGTAATTTGGAAACAGGACGAATTTAATTTGTGATTCCTAGATCCCTAATTAGGCTTTTCGCCCGTATTTCTAGCAAGGGTTCTAAAGTGGGTGGGATTTTTGGGGGGAGGATTGGAGAAGAGTACTGGGGCTGAGGTCCTTCTGCCACTCTTTCGAGGTGCGGGGGTGCTCTCTGGCTCCATGGCCCAGCTGCACGTCTTCTCCAGCCTTGCCAGCAGGGGGAGCCGGAAACCGAGCTTCCTAAGAATGGCGGCTGGCCTGGCCCCTGGGCTGGAGAAATTCTTCATGGAAGCTAGTCAAGTCAGTCCAGCACACTGTAGAAATGACAGGAACTAAGGGGAAAGAGGGAGCCAAGAGTTAGGATTATCCGTAGGGTCTTTGCGGTAGATTGCAGTCTTTGGTAAGTGCCTTCTAAACCTGCCTCCCGCGGTTTGAGCTGAAGCCGGCAGGCATCAAAGAGTAGAGAATCATTTGACAGCAGAATGCTGCTGCATGAAACATGGCCTTCTAACATTCCTTTTGGACTACCTCATCCATTTCCCAAACCTCGCAATTCTGTCTCTAGCCTCATCCTTTTTCCTGAGTCTCAGACCTAGATGGCCAACTGGCTACAGGAACGTAGCTTCCCGGAAGCTCCAGCTCAAAATGGCATGAACTCATCTCCTACGCTCCCTTAGACCGGTTCCCTAAGTATCCCTCATTTCTGTGAATAGCATTGCCAAACCCCACCCCCAATCGTTCAAGTCAGAAACTGGGAAGCATCTTTCCAATTTACTAATACATCCTGTTGGCTCTACCTCCAAAATAGATCCCAAACCCAAACACTTGTCTTCATCTCCTCTGCCCCCATTCCGGTCTGTGCCCGTGGTCATTCCTCCCCTGGCTCACTGCAATAGCTTCCTGAATTTCTTCCTGCTTTTCTTTGTGCCTGCTCCCCACTGTCTCTGCACCCAGAAACCAGAGTGATCTTCCAAAGACTTCGATCTGACCCTGTCTAAACCCTTTGAAGCCTCCTCCTTGCCCTGCAAATCAAGTACTGCCTCCTCACCGTGGCTTTCAAGTCCTTCCTAATCTGGCCCCTGACTGCTTCTCCTGCCTTATGACTCACTTCTCTATGGCCCCTACACACACACACACCCTACTCATCTCAAGCTGAACACTTCCACATAAATTTTGCCTTGCAGGCTGTTTCCTCCTGCCTGGACTTTCCTCCCTTCCTTTTTGTCTCACTATCTCCTCTTCACTCCTTGGCTCTCGGCTCAAGGCTTCCAGGGACCTTCCATAATCCTTCTCAACAGTCATCCTTTGGACACAATGAGGTACACCCTGCCTTTATCATTGGATTTAGTCCATGGAATGTGGCTGCCCTGTTACCTCTGGCTCGCCCATGATCACATGAGCTCTGTGAAGGACAGATCTGTCTTTTTCACTTTAGAGCTTCACAAAGCTTAGCCCAGTACCTACATATAGTAGCCAATAAGCAAATACTTTTGGATGGATGATGAATGGATGGATGGATGAATTTGTCAATTTCCTAGTCTCAAAGGAGAGCAACAGATATCATGTTGGAGAGCTACAGTGAGGCCGTGGGCAGGAGTGATAGATCCGAAGCAATAGTGGGGACAAGGAACCAAGGAAGGGGGGAGCTCCAAGCCTGCCCATCCCAGCCACACGTCTCGCTAGCACTGACTCTGTCTTAAACCCACCTTGGGAAGGACTCGGAAATAGCACAGAGCAATCTGAGTTACATCCAGGAATGGGATACTCCCTTTCTAACCTCTTCCCAAATCTCATGCTGGAAGAAAGCCACCCATGTCTGGCTGTGAAATGAATGGGCTCCAGCCAGTGCATAGTGTTGGTGGATTCTCCAGATGCCCTATGCCCACTCGTTCCCCACGTCAAGAGCATTTCTGGAAGCTCTCATGAGTTCCTCCTCGGCTCCTGCACCTTCTTCCTGCAGCAGCAGAGAAACGCTCCCTACATGTGAGCACCTATCCAAAAAACTGAAGTCAAGGCTTCTGCCTGGTGTCAGCCCAAGAGGGGACCCCTGGGGGTACCTAATCTTAACCTTTGTGGTCCTTTGCCCTTCCTCCTGAGCACTACAAGAGACAGGCAATAAAATCTACAAGCTCTTGAGGGAAAGATGGAGGGTTACATTTTTCTACAGCCCTTCGAAGGCCATGACCTCCTGCCTAAATCTGAGTCAGGAACTGTATGTCCCAGAGAATTGGTTTCCCAGCCATCTGCTCTGAGCTTAAAGAGCCTAGGGGCCCTCGTTGGATGCTCTGTTCAAATTAGCCAGGAAGGGCAGAGTGAGGATGGCATGGCAGGCGGAATCTTGGCCGGTCTAGGCCTCCTAGACTGTGTGTGGGGGAAAGGGGCAGATACACAACACCAGGGCACAGCGAGGGCATGGCAAGTCCCCAAGCAAAGAGTGCCTCTCACGGCCCAGCTGCACTGCTCGCAGAGCCAAGCCTTCCCAGCTCCCCTTTCGAGGGAACTCATGGCTTTGTGAACACTGACTTTATGGCGGGCCCACGACAAGCAAGAAATTACCGTTCTCCTTTACCAGTCACAGGAACCAAGGCTCAAAAGAGTTAACTGCTTTATACAAAGTCACGTAGCAAGTACACCACAGATTCAGAGACCAAGACCAGGACCAGGGCATCAACACCCAGACTCTTGGTAAATGGTTGCCAAGGCTACTAGAAAATGTTTCTCCCTTTCAGCGAGTAGTCTGAGGACAATGGCTGGGAGGGGACAGAGAAAGTCACACTCCTTCTATGCCTAAAACATAACTTGCTTCAGGAGAAAACATGTCTTGAACCCTTTAACGTACACCATATCCAGATAGTAGGAATGGGTCAGGCAATAAGGTCACATTTCATACATTAGGGGGGAGACAATGAAGGACTTACTTAAGGTCTCATATCAGAGGATAAGAGAACAGTTCAGATAAATGAACCGATTCACAAAGCCAGACAGATCCACTGGAGGAAGCCTGACGAGGCACCCCTTGGTCCCCAAATCCCCTCGGCCCTGTACATTCACAGGATTAAAGAACCAAGCATCAGCCATAGTTGCCAGGGGGCATATTTGGGGACTCATAGAAATAGGCACCCTCTAGGCGCCTGGGTGGCTCAGTCGATTAAGTCTCTGCCTGTGGTTCAGGTCATGATCCCGGGGTGCTAGGATTGAGCCCCACCTTGGCCTCCCTACTCAGTGGGGAGTCTGTTTCTCCTTCTCCCTCTGCCTCTGTCCCTGCTCATGCTCACTCTCTCTTGCTCACTCTCAAATACATTAAAATAATTTAAAATATTTTTTAAAAATTTAAAAATGTAACAATAAATTAAAATAAATGTTAAAAATCTTTAAAAACAAAAAGAAATAAAGACCTTCCGGGGCTAATATTTAGTGTACCAGGGGTTCTCAATCATAGATTCATATTAGAATCATTGGGGATTTTTAAACAATAATTGTGTTTGCAATATATGTCTCTGATAATGGAAGAGTATCCAGAATATGTACAGAGCCCCTACAAATCAATAAAAATGACAACCTAAAAAATACAGGCAAAAGATGGGGACACCGCATCACACACCACAGACCCTTTTTAAATCTCCCCAAGTTACACTCATGTGCAGCTGGTTGAAGAAACATTGATTTCTTTTTAAATATTTATTTATTTGGCAGAGAGAAACACAGCTAGAGAGGGAACACAAGCAGGGGGAGTGAGAGAGGGAGAGGATAAATGAATGGTGAATGAGCACATGAAAAGATAGCCAATAGGGAAATGCAATGTAAAACCACAGTGAGGGAGGGGCGCCTGGGTGGCTCAGTTGGTTAAGCGACTGCTTTCAGCTCAGGTCATGATCCTGGAGACCCGGGATCGAGCCCCATATCGAGCGGGAAGCCCACTTCTCCCTCTCTCAATCCCCCTGCTTGTGTTCCCTCTCTGGCTGTGTTTCTCTCTGTCAATAAATAAACAAAATCTTAAAAAAAAAAAAAAAACCACAGTAAGGGACATCTGGGTGGTTCAGTCGGATAAGCATCCACCTTCGGATCACGTCATGATCACAGGGTTCAGGGATCGAGCCCTGGGTCAGGCTCTCTGCTCAGCAGGGAGTCTGCTTCTCCCTCTTATTCTCCCTGTGTGCCTCCCCCAAAAATAAGTAAATAAAATCTTACAGTAAAAATAAAACCACAACGAGATACCACTATGTACCCAAGAGAATAGCTGTAATTAAAAAGACTGACAACAGGTGTCAGTGGCTCAGTTGGTTAATCCTCTGCCTTTGGCTCAGGTCATGATCTCAGGGTCCTGGGATTGAGGCCCGTATCAGGCTCTCTGCTCAGCTGGGAGCCTGCTTCCTCCTCTCTCTCTGCCTGCCTCTCTGCCTACTTGTGATCTCTCTCTGTGTCAAATAAATAAAATCTTTTTAAAAATAAATAAATAAATAAAATAGATGGACCATTAAAAATAAATAAACAAACAAACAAATAAAATACCATGTCCTGGTCCCTCCTCTGACTAATTAAATCAAAATCTCTAGACGTGGGGCCTTAAATCTCCCCAAGTGACACTCATGTGCAGCTGATCAGAGAAACATTGATTTTTTTAAAAAGATCTTATTTATATATTTGACAGAGAGAAACACAGCTAGAGAGGGAATGCAAGCAGGGGGAGTGAGAGAGGGAGAAGCAGGCTTCCCGCTGAGTGGGGAGCCCGCTGTAGGGCTTGATCCCGGGTCTCCAGGATCATGACCTGAGCCAAAGGCAGATGCCTAATGACTGAGCCACCCAGGCACCCCAAAACATTGGTTAATATTACCACCACCTTTCCCTAGCAACAGACTCTCAGCCTCCTGTATCATGGAGATGTTTCGAAGGTGCCCATAGAAAAGAGCCCCTCCTAGGATCATCAGCAGAGGTAGGCAGGTGGGAACAACTGAGCGGGTGTAGGCACTTCCCATATGTCTCAGAAGATGTTTCATATCAATACATAAAAAGACTGCATTTCACACTTTTAAATGGTTAAAATAGGGAATGTACCGTTACATGAGTTTCATCTCAATTAAAAAAAAATTCAGGAGCTTCCTTAGTTTTTTTATTTATTTTTTAAAAGACTTTATTTACTTATTTGACAGAGAGAGAGACAGCGAGAAAGGGAACAGAAGCAGGGGGAGTGAGGGAGAGAGAAGCAGGCTTCCTGCCAAGCAGGGAGCCTGATGTGGGGCTCATCCCCGATCCCCGGACCTTGGGATCATGACCTGGGCCAAAGGTAGATGCTTAACGACTGACCCACCCAGGCGCCTCAAGAGCTTCCTTAGTTTTAATGGCTACATATATTCTACTGTGAGAGTGTACCTTAATTTATTTGACCTGACCCTGTTGATGGATATTTTTCCAATCTGCTGCTATTACAAATATCCTGGTACGTACACTCCTGTGAATATCTGTGAGTGTACCTCTACGATGATTTCCTAAAGGTGGAATTGTCGGGGTTGAAGAGTAGGTGTCTTTGTCGTTTGGATAGAAACTGCTAAAGTGGGGCACCTGGGTGGCTCAGTTGGTTGAGTGACTGCTTTCGGCTCAGGTCATGATCCTGGAGACCCGGGATCAAGCCCTACAGTGGGCTCCCCACTCAGCGGGAAGCCTGCTTCTCCCTCTCTCACTCCCCCTGCTTGTGTTCCCTCTCTAGCTGTGTTTCTCTCTGTCAAATAAATAAATAAAAATCTTAAAAAAAAAAAGGAAACTGTTAAAGTGCCTTCCATAAGGGATGGGTGGACTTCTAGTCCCATCAGCATTGTATGAGGATGCCTGTTTCCCCCTGCCTTTGCTGACAGTGGTTTCCAACCTCTGGATCTTTGCCCTTCTGCTTACTAAAAAATCATACCTCATAGTTTTTGTTGTTTTTTTTTTTTTCATTTCTCCCGAGAGTAGGTCTCCACTGAGACAGGTCAAGTGGAGAACAAGGGTGTCATTTTGGATGTAGAGAGGGAGGCAGTTATCTGTTCTGGCATAGGGTTAGCTTTGAATGAGTCACTAAGAATCTGGAGAACTCTTTCCTGAGTATCAGGGACCCCCAGAAGTCTCTCTTAGGTCCAGGCCTCTCCCTTGAGCCCCAGACTTGTATATCAAGGCCTCCATGATATTTCATACTGAGCACACCCAGAAGTATGAGTTCCCAATCCACTCTCCAACCTGAGCTGCTCCAGTCTTTCGCATCTCTGTGAATGGCACCACCATCCACCGAGTTGCTCAAGCCCCAAACTAGAAACTAAGTCCCTCAGCCAACCCATCGCCAAGCCCTTCAGGCTCTATCTCCAAAATACATCCTGACTCTCTCCACTTTTCCCCACCCAAGTGCAAGCACCCAAGCCTAAACCACCTGGCATTTACCCATGACTTCCTAATGGGCCTCCCTACTCCCGTTCTTGTCTCCCAGTCCGTTTTTCTTATTAGGGTAATCTAATCTATTCTTCAATCAGCAGCCAGTAATCTTCTTTAAAAAGAGAAACCAGATCGCATCACTCCTTTGCTTAGAACCTTTCATGAGTCCATAGTGCCCTGAAAACACCATCCAAACTCCTTACCTTGGCCTGCAAGTCCCTAGTGCTGCCATGGGTCCAAATCTCATCCTGTTTGTTCATTTCACCTCAAGCACATGGGCTTTGCATTTGCTCTTCCCTCTGCCGGAACACTTTCCCCTAAAATCTTAGTGCAGCTGGCTCCTTCTTAGCATCCAGTTCTCAGCTATCTCTCCTGTGAGACCTTTCCTGACCCATCCTCTCTAAAGTAGCTACTCCATCTCCCTCATCCTGTTTATGTCCTTTAAGGCCCTTACCAATATTGAAAAGTATCTCCTTTCTCTGTTTACTTCCACATTGTCTGTTCCCCCTCCAGGACTTAAGCTCCATGTCTGTATTTCCATTACCCACACTAGCTCTGAGGCACAGTAGGTGCTTAAAAAATATTTGGAAGGAATGAACTGTTCAGTAGTGCTTTCTTGTTTTCAAAGCCTCCTCCTGGTCTCAGATTTAAAGAAGGAGGAGGCCATCGGAGAAGGAAGGGTTGTTTTTCAACACCAAGAAAGGAACAAAACTGATTTTAAGTACTCGGGGTCCACATCTATCCAAATAATTAGCCAAAAAAAAAAAGTCTAAGCAAAGCTCTCCCTGGAAACACTGGGGAGCCTCCTTTGAATTATCGTGTCTCCTTGCAAGCAATAAAACGGCCTTCTTTTGTCAATATTCTCTGCTTCAAATTTGTCACTAATTCCAGCTGGCCTCCTCCCAGCCAATCTGAATGACCGAAAGGCAGAGTGAATACAATTTAATCAGCGGCTCAGTCCCTGCGGGATGAGCTAGCCGTGTCTCTGTGGGCCTCATCGCTAAAAGGTGTTCCAGGGGCAGTGATTTTTGCACCGAATAAAGGCAGGCCAGCAGGAACCTCGCTCCTGCCGCGGGGGAATCTGGCAGGCACGGAGGCAGGGCGGGGGCGAGGCTGGGGTGGGGGTGGAGGGAGTGGCAGAAAGGCGGGGGACCAGCAGGAAAGAAGACAATGCCACGCACACGAAGGGTCGTCGTACAAACTGTTCGGGCCATGATCTCTTTTCTGCCCCCCCACAACGGCCTCGGGGCAGGTTCCTCTTGCCCTGGGACCAACGGGGAAACTGAGGCTCCGAGAGGGCTCAGCCGGCCATCTCCGTGCCCGCGGCGCGCACCACTCCCCCGCTTCATCTCCTGCTGTCAGTGAGCCCGGCGGCGCCGAGGCCGTTGCTATGGCATCTCTGGAGTGTCATAAGTGCCCAGGAAGCATACAAATCGACCTGCGTGAG
>PITA01027618.1:0-20667 GCA_004023965.1 Spilogale gracilis | reverse complement strand
GCCCCTCCGCGCAGCCCCCGCCACACCCCTCCGCGCAGCCCCCGCCACGCCCCTCTGCGCGAGCTAGCCCCCGCCACGCCCCTCCGCGCAGCCCCGCCACGCCCCTCCCCGCTCCCGCGCGGAGGACTGTGGGAACCGCTTCCTTGGATTCCGCGCGTGGCAACGACTTGGGCGCCGCGCTCGGGCCGACGAGGGTTCTCGGTAGATTCCTCGAGAAAGCCGCGTCGTACCGCGGTAGACTCGCGGTCGCCCTGCCTGCTCCTCCTCGCCGCGAGGTAGGAGAAGGGCCCGGGGGCAAGGAGCGCTTCGGGCCCGCGGTGGGTGGCGGACCCGCGGGTCGGGGCTTTGGTTTGCGGAGGGCCCTGCCTACCGAGCGGCACTTCCTTCCGGCCCTCCCGCGGCTGGACGCGGCCTGCCCGCCCCGCGGGTGTCCACCCTCCGGCGTCCGTCTCGGACGTGGCGTGGCTGGGCGGTGTGTCCCCGCGGCGCGTGGCGCTTCCACGTCAGTGCCTACAGTCGGGCGGTTCGAACCCCCGTTGACCTCCCACGTGCCCTGGGCGGTCCTCTTTATCTCTGTGTCCTGTAAAGCCTTTGAAATTGTCTGATAAAACGTTTAATTCGTGAGATACGAGAGGACACAACAGAAGGCGTGCACCTGTACTCAGACTTCCAAAGGTGAAACAGATCTCCATGGACTTGAAGTATTGTTTTTCCAAGGTTCTTTCTAGGGCTAAAATCGCACTTTTACCTTGTGAGGAACTACAACGGGCATCTTGGATGTAGACCATCCACATATCCCACTGCCTAGTGGGAGAGTATCATCAAACAAACAACAAAACGCTTTCCCATTTTTAAAAAAGATGTTACTGGCATTGAATTCATGCCGCAGTAGTGTTACCCCCAGATTGTTTCCACACCAGTCAGCTGTTCTGTGAGCAACCTGCTTTTGAAACCTTGGGGAATCCAGAGCACCGAGGTTCACTTAACCTTCCCTGGCCTCACTTTCCGCATCTTTAAGATTCATTTGCTCATTAGATGTTTGTGCAGCAAAAGGCTCAGATGTAAGCTGATTCCATTGTGCTTGCAACCCAGCAAGAAGGGTATCTAGTTCTAAAAGTTGCTTTTTTTCATGCCATGCATGTAAGTTGAACTGACCGAAATGGGGCTCATAATCAGAAAGTTCTCAAAGTATGGTTCTCAGATCAGCATCATCGACACTCGGGAACTTGTATTAGAAATGCACCCTGTAAGGAATAGAGGACTTAATGAATCAAAACTCTGCTGGTAGGGGAGTAACAATCTGTATTTTAACGAGCCCTTAGGTTTCTTGTGAATGCTAAAGTTTGAGAGCCATTGGGTTAGCATTCCCTGAGCTAACGCTTTTAAGTTAAAATATTTTCTAGATCTTAAACCAGTGACTTTTATTTTTCGAGTTTTTATTTCTTGAAGTATAGTTGACATACATACTATGTTAGTTTCAGGTGTGCAACATAGTAATTTGAAATTTATATACATTACAGAATGATCACCACAATAAATGTAGATACCATCTGTCACCAAAACTATTACAATATTATGGTCTCTATGCTATAATTTACATCCTCATGACTTATTTTATAACTGGGAGTCTGGATCCTCGTGACTTTTTTTTTAAAGATTTATTTATTTGACAAAGAGAAGCACAGCTAGAGAGGGAACACAAGCAGGGGGAGTGAGAGAGGGAGAAGCAGGCTTCCTGCCGAGCAGGGAACCGGATGTGGGACTAGATCCCCAGTCTCCGGGATCATGACCTGAGCTGAAGACAGTCAGTCGCCTAACCAACTGAGCCACCCAGGCACCCCTGTCCTGGTGACTTTTAACACTTTTGGTGGTGTTTGGAGTGAACATTTCTGTCTGATTGACATTTTCTCTCATAGTTTTCATCTCTAAAAAGTAATGAAAGATTAACTCAAAAGACCTAAGGGAAGAGATAAAACCATAAAGCTCTTAAAACAGTTGTAAAAAGAAAACAGGTGTAAATCTTTTTTTTTTTTAAAGATTTTATTTATTTGACAGAGAAACACAGCCAGAGAGGGAACACAAGCAGGGGGAGTGAGAGAGGGAGAAGCAGGCCTCCCGATGAGCAGGGAGCCCGATGTGGGACTCGATCCCGGGTCTCCGCGATCATGACCTGAGCTGAAGGCAGTCGCTTAACCAACTGAGCCACCCAGGCACCCCTGTCCTGGTGACTTTTAATACTCTTGGTGGTGTTTGGAGTGAACATTTCTATCTGATTGACATTTTCTCTCATGGTTTTCATCTTTAAGAAGTAATGAAAGATTAACTCAAAAGACCTAAGGGAGGAGATAAAACCATAAAGCTCTTAAGAGAAAACAGGTGTAAAAAAAAAAAAAGAAAATAGGTGTAAATCTTCTTGATCTGGGATTAGGTAGTGGTTTTCTTTTGTTAAGTGCAACACCAAAAGCACAAGCAACCAAGGAAAAAATGGAGTGATCAAAATTCAGAGGACACCTCAAAGGGTACTATCAAGAAAATGAAAGGACAGTGCATAGAATGAGATAAAAATATTTGCAAATCAATCTGATAAGGTCTGGTATCCAGAATGTATAAAAGATTTTTGTGACTCAGATAAGACAGATAACCCAATTTTTTAATATAGGCAAAGCCTCTGAGCAAACATTTCTCCACAGAGATATATGATGGTCAATAAGTGTATGAAAACATGCTCAACATCATTAGTCACCAAGCAAATGCGAATCAAAACCACAAAGATAGCATTATATACCCATCAGAATGGCAATAATTAAAACGGGACAATAACAAGTGCTGGCTAGGACATGGAGAAATTGGAACCTTCATATGTTGCTGGTGGAATGTAAAACGTGCAGTCACTTTGGAGTCGAGCAGCTTCCCCAAGAGTTAAATGTGGAGTTGCCTTATCACCCAACAATGCCATTCCTAGGTATACACTCAGGAGAACTGAAAATTTATGTCCACACTAAATTCACACAAACGTTTGTGTGTATTATTCATAAAACCATAAACTGAAACAATCCAAATGTCCATGAACTATTAATAAATAGATAAAATTATTATCTATTAATCTATTACCTATTAATAAATAGATAAAATATTATTCAACCATAAAAAGGAATGAAGTACTGGTGCATGCTACAACATAGAATAACCTTGAAAACATTATGCTAAATGAAAGAAGGCAGACATGAAAGAATACATATTTGATGATTCCACGTGAAATGTCCAGAATCGGCAAATCCATAGCGACAAAGTGGCCTAGTGCCGTAGGCTGGGTGCAGGGAGGAGTGGAATAGTGAAATGTTCTGGAGTTAGATATGGTAGTAGTTGCACAACCTTGTGAATATACTAAACGCCCCTGAATTGTATACCTTAAAAAGTAAATTTTGTGGTATGCGAATTATATTAAAAATTAATAATTTTATATTTCACATAAAAAATTTTTAAAGGTTACAAGTAGCCACATAGGTTTGATATTATACTGAGCAATAAGATTAGGCTGAAGTTTTTGTCAGAATTTACTGGCACACTTAAAATTGTATAAGCTTTAAAGAACATATGTATTTTAAGATAAAGTAGTTCAATACTACATTTCAGGGGTAGCTTGCCTGCCCCCTCCCCCAAATTGCCTAAAATATTTCTCAGTTTGAATGATTACGTATCTGAGAATTCTTCCCAAATTCTCTAGTAATTACTCCATTTGCTTGCAGTATATGTATACAGTAATTTTATTTTTCTCGCACTTCTATTTTACTTTTCTCTGACATCTGTTTTATTCTATCTTGCATTTTTTCCTCAACATTTTATTATGGAAATTTTCAAATGTACAGTAAAGCTTAAAGAATTCTATAGTGAATGTCATATTGCATAGATGTTATCATTAACATTTTTCTATACTTGCTTTATCACAAATCTGTTTATCCGTTATTTTTATGCACATCAAACTAAATTACAGATCTTAAGCTTTTCATTAAATACTTAGGTATGTGTATGAATTATAGTTTGGTATTTACAGTTTTTTCTTTCAAGAGAAATGTACAATTAAAAGAAAAATTTCAAGTATGCATTTGTTGAGTTTTTACAAGTGCATATACTAGTATAACCCAATCCCCTGTCAGGATATAGAATATTTATCACCCTAGAAAATTCTATAGTCATGGATTTTTCCATTCAATCTATAGTCCCAATGCCTAAGAATCAACCACTGTTCTTTTTTTAAATAATTTATTTTATTTTTTCAGTGTCAACCACTGTTCTGATTGTTTTTCCACAATAGTTTTGCTTGTCCTAGAATTTTAAATCAATGAAACAACGCATAAGGTATAGTTTTGTGAGGCTTATTTCACTCAACATAAATCTTCCACACTGTATGTGTCATCAGTACATTCTTTTTATTGCTGAGTAATACTTGGTTGTGCAAATATGCCCCATTTGCTTATCCATTCTGTTGATCAGTACCTGGTCTGTTTCTAGTTTTTGCTATAAAAAATAAAGCTCCTGTGAACATTCTTATATAAATACTTTTATGGACCAGTGTTTTCATTTCTCTCAGGTAAATACTTGTAGTGGAGTTGCTGGGTCATAAGAAATAAATGCTAATTTTATGAAACTGCCAGACTTCTTTTCCCAAAATTGTACCATATTACACCTCCCGTAACAATGTATGACTATTTAGGTTACTCCATTTTCTTGCTGACCCTTTGTGTTGTTGTTTTTTTTAAATTTAACCATTGTGGTGGGTGTATAGTGGTTTCTGTATCATGTTGTAATTGACATACCTTCTTCTGCATTTGATACTCAGCTCTTTGAAAATAAGGGCAGCCAACTAACTGCTTCTCTCCAGTGCCTGTCCTGTCTTTTAATGTAATAGGTGTGGAATAAATTTGAGATGAAATCAATGAATGAATGTTTTGACACCTAGTTTTTGAGAATTTGATGTGAAAAAAACTTTAGGTTGTAATGATATGTAGCAGTAAATTTGACCAGAAAGGTTGTTAAGTAGTTACGTTTTATTTCAATTAAGAATTATTTCATATACCAAGAACATACTTACACTGACAGTTTTTCATAGGTACAAATGATGCAAAATGTACACCTGGCCCCAGAGACAGATGAAGATGATCTTTATTCTGGTTATAATGACTACAATCCAACCTATGATACTGAGGTAAGAAAAAAAAAATCGAATTTTTTATGTTGGTCTTTGCTAACCAGCTGGTTCATGAAAACTTTGGATTTCAGTGTTCTGCTTTATTATGCTTTAGATTAAATAAATGGGTTAAAAGCCTAGAAAAGTGCTATTACTGACGTCTGTACTACTATTAATACTAATTTCAGCAAAAGCGAAAATCATGAGGAAGCTTATATAAACAAATTAGGATCAATTATATACTTGTATTTTCCAGCACTAGCTGTCTCAATGTGTAAGTAAAAAGATTTAAATCACTTGAGGTATCTAAAAGCAGTTTTTTTAATGCTGTAAATTTGAAATATTGTATAGTGGTTTTCTTCTTTATATGAGTATTTTATAGAAAACTTAGGAAATAGAAATAAGTGTAAAGAAAAATTAAAATAAAAGGAACAGTTACCATGCAGAAATAAATTTTAATTAACATACAGTGCTTATCTCACTAAACATTTCCCTATGTAAATTTATGTGTATCTCTATATATTTTTGGATAAAGTGGTAGCATTTATCGTCCATTTATATCCATCTATATCTACTTAAACTAAAGATGAAATGTTAAGACAAATATTTGAATTTTTAAAAAAATACTTGAGTATTTTAAATCTCTATACATTGTGAGTGTTAGAATTTCCAAGTTATAAAACAAAACAGAGCTTTTTAATAAAGTTACCTTGTGTTAGTGTGTGAATAAAGTAAGGGTGAAAGATATGGGTGTTAATTTTCTTGTTAGTACTTAATAATCAAATACTAGCATTTATAGGACTTTATATGAATTTAGGAAATCTTATTCTAGAGTTTTTTATATTGCTTTAGTAATTTTTCAGTTGTTTTTTCCTCTGGAGAAGAATGGTAGTCTGTGAATATGAGACCTAGAAAGAAATCAAGGAAAGAAAATAGAAACCATTCACTTACTGTATATGAATAAAAATCTAAGGGATATAATCATTTGTAGAAAATATGAAAAATATGGAAGTTTGGAGAAAAATAAAATGGTGTAAATCCTGTCACCTAAAAATCACCTATAGATTAATATAATCACTTGACATTTTGCTCTATTCCTGTTTTTAATATACGCAAGAGTTTCCCTCCTTGTATACACTGTGTATACACACAGAAATCATTATGTAGATTCCTTTTTAAAAACTTATACTAAAGTGTAGGTGTTTTCCTAAGTTTGCATAGATTTTGAAGACCGCTGAACCCTTCCTCTTTTTCCCAGTTATGTATATGCTCGTTGAAAACAAAATTACCATCACTCCAAAATAACTACTGTTAATTTTTTTTGCTTTGTCCTTTCTTCATGCATACATATACAGGTTTCTTTTAGCATCTTTGGGATTGAACTGCCATTTACTTTTCTGTTTGCTTTTTGAACTACATCATGAGCAGTAACTCATGATACTAAGAATTTAAATACAGTTGACTCTTGAACAGCACGGGGTTTAGGGACACTGACTCACCCCCTTCCCCTCATGTAATCAAAAATCCATATATAACTTTTGACTCCCGCAAAACATAATTACTAATAACCCACTGTTGATCAGAAGCCTTATTGATAACATCATCAATTAACACATATTTTGCATGTTACAGATATCATATACTGTATCCTTACAATATCTTTTTCTTAATTTTTTCAGTGTTTTTAGGCTGGATGGCTTCTGAGTTTTTTCAAATTGTCACAAGTCTCCAAAAATTTCCCAATATGTTTACTGGGAAAAAAATCCACATATAATTAGACCCATGCAATTCAACCTTTGTTGTTCAAGGTCAACGTATAATTTTAATTGCTGCATTTTACTGAATATGTATAGATGATAAGAATTATTTTCAGATCACAAGATATTTATTTCCAGTTTTCTGCTGTTGTAAATAACAACTATGCAGTGAACAATTTTATGCACAAATGATTTTCTGTATTTGAGTAAACATTTCCTTGGCTAGAGTCCCAGAAGTGGAATTAATTGATCATGAATGTAATCTCTTTTAAAGCACCAGAGAAACTTCCTAACTTCTCAGGTCATCATCGTGTGGCTTCATTGTTATATTCAGAATGCCAGACACAAAAATAAATTAAATAGTAAAATAAAAATGACATTTGGTTTACTCACAGTTTTCTTATATCTTAATTAATTGCAATAACAAGCTTCACATATAAATGAAACAGTTTCTTTTTTTTTTTTTTTTAAAGATTTTATTTATTTGACAGAGAGAAACACAGCCAGAGAGGGAACACAAGCAAGGGGAGTGAGAGAGGGAGAAGCAGGCTTCCCGCCGAGCAGGGAGCCTGATGTAGGGCTCGATCCCAGGTCTCCAGGATCATGACCTGAGCCGAAGGCAGTTGCTTAACCAACTGAGCCACCCAGGCGCCCCAAAATGAAACAGTTTCTAAGATGTTCATAGAGTATGCAAATTGCTAATCATAAAGAAAAATTACAAAAGTTGTTTTAGTTTGGTATTTGTAAGTGGAGAGTTTGTTGACAATTTTTAGTTTGTCATTTAGTTAAAATTCACTGAGTTCATTAATAAAATTTTACTTACCATTTAGGAATATTAGAAGATTTCCCTTTTTGGGGCGCCTGGGTGGCTCAGTTGGTTGAGCGACTGCCTTCGGCTCAGGTCATGATCCCGGAGACCCGGGATTGAGTCCCACATCGGGCTCCCTGCTCCGCGGGAAGCCTGCTTCTCCCTCTCTCACCCCCCCTGCTTGTGTTCCCTCTCTGGCTGTGTTTCTCTCTGTCAAATAAATACAATCTTTTAAAAAAAGAAGATTTCCCTTTTCCTAAGGGATCTGACAAAGTAGTATAAAAAATTAGGTGAAGGTTGCCCTTGGCTTTATACTTCATATGGAAGTTGCCTAGTTTCCATAACTAACTGAGAATTGTGTACTTACTAATTTTCTGTAGTTGATATGGAAGGTTATAAAAATTATTTAATGTAAAAATTAAAGAATGCTTGGACATAATAAAATCACATTTAAAGTGCATTTTATTAACATTCAGTTATATAAACATTTTACTTTGCAGAGGTTTTAAAAGTTGATTGTGACTCTTTTTTAATTTGTTTGTTTTTTCTTAACAATCAGCAAGTACATTTTTGTGGGAAGTAGAATGAAGTAAATCCGAGGCAAATCTGACAGTTGCCTATAACATCTGTATGAAGGGTTAAAGCCAGAGTTTGTGTTGGTGAAGGAGTAGGAAATAAAGGCCAGTTAGAAGATTGGTGGTTGGCAAGACTGGGTGCTTTGGAGAGAGGTGGTTTTTTTGTTTTATTTTTTTTTAAGGATTTCATTCATTTATTTGACAAAGAGAAACACTGCGAGAGAGGGAACACAAAGAGGAGGAGTGAGAGAGGGAGAAGCAGGCTTCCTGCCAATGTGTGGGGCTCAATCCCAGGACTCCAGGATCATAACCCGAGCCAGAGGCAGTCACCTAATGACTGAGCCACCCAGGCGGCCCACTTTTGAGAGAGTTTAAGAATGGCATTTGTCCTGGAAACCCAGCAACATTTGTATCTTGCTCTTGATTAATACTACTTTCCTCACTTTTCCTAATGAAGAATATGAGTACATGCAGGAATCAGCAAAGCATAACATTTTTACAGACCTATACCCCTGAAACAAATAATACATTATATGTTAATAAAAAAAATCATAACATTTTATTTCAACTGAGGCTTTGGTTCCAAATGGGACAGCAGGTTGGACCCTGTGGAGCCTTCTGTTTGCTCAGCTCCAGTCTGAATTCTAGACATCTCCAGCAAAATGAAATGTCCTAAGGCTTTTTCAAGATGGGGCTAGTAACCATGGTCCCATCATATGGAAGAAGAGAAGGGAAGGAGAGATGACAGAGAAAGAGACAGAGGGAGAGAATGAGATGTGGTTCTCTGCTCTTACTGCTCTAGTTATTTGGAAGAAGGAAAAAAGAAAGGCCATATCCTTGTGTACTTGATCTTTTAACCAGGCATGATATCATGCATGTAAACAGTGGCCAATAAGATACCCTTACAGTTGACTGACATTACCAGTACTCCTCTTCCTGGACAAGGAAGGAGCCTTGATATTTGGATAGTTTGAGGGGGAAGCTTTGAGGACAGGAGTCCTTGAACCACTATCTGGATATTAACAGATGGGTTAAGATGAATTACAGAGGATCATGAATACCAAACAGAAGACATTAAACTTATTTTTAAAAATTATCACGTCATGTTGAATGTTAATTTTGCCTTTTCATTTTAGGAATTAGAGAATGACACAGCTTTTCAGCAAGCAGTGAGGACTAGTCATGGCAGAAGACCTCCAGTAAGTGAATTTTTTTGTTGTTGTAATAATAAAAAAAAAAACACATAACATAAAATTTGCCGTCTTACCCATTTTTTATTTTTTAATTCCAGTCGTTAATAAAGTGTTATATTAGTCTCAGGTGTAGCATATAGTGAATAAGCAATTCCACGTATCACCTGGTGCTCATCACAGAAAGTGCCCTCCTTGATCCCCATCACCTATTTCACACACCGCTCCACCCATCTCCCCTCTGATAACCATCAGTTTGTTCTCTATAGCTAAGAGTGTATTTCTTGATTTGTCTTTTCTTTTTTTCCCTTCACTCGTTTGTTTCATAAATTCCACATATGAGTGAAATCAAGTGACATGTGTCTTTGTCTTATTTTGCTTAGCATTCTACTCCCTAGCTCCATCCATTTCCTTGCAAATGGCAAGATTTTTTTCCTTTATATTGGTGAATAATTTTCAGTTTTATGTATATACCATCTCTTATTTATCCATTCATCAATTGATGGACACTGGGGCTGCTTCCATAATTTGGCTATTGTAAATGATGCTACTGTAAACACAGGGGTACATGAATCCCTTTGAATTAATGTTTTTGTATTCTTTGGGTAAATACTCATAGTACAATTGCTGGATCATAGAGTCATTCTGTTATTAACTTTTTGAGATACCGTCATACTGTTTTCTGCCATGATTTTACCAGTTTGCATTCCCACTAACAATGCAAGGGTGTTTCTTTTTCTCCATATCCTCACCAACACCTGTCTTTTCTTGTGTTGTTGATTTTAGCCACTCTGACATACGTGAGGTGGTAGCTCATTATAGTTTTGATTTGCATTTTCTTAATGGTAAGTGATGATGATCATCTTTTCATTTGTCTGTTTGCCAACTGGATGTCTTCTTTGGAGAAATGGCTGTTCTTGTCTTCTGCCCATTTTTAACTGGATTATTTGTTTTTTTGGTTGTTGAGTTTTATAAGGTCTTTTGGATAGTAACCCTTTATTGGATAGGTCATTTGCATATATCTTCTCCCCTTCCATAGGTTGCCTTTTAGTTTTTTTAGATTGCTTCCTTTGCTGTGCAGAAACTTTTTATTTTGATGTACTCCCGAGAGTTTATTTTTGCTTTGATTTCCCTTGCCTCAGGGGGCCTATTTAGGAAAAAAGTTCCAATGGCCAATGCCAAAGAAATTACTGCTTGTGGTTTTTTCAAGGATTTCTGTGGTTTCAGATCTCACATTTAGGTTTTTAATCGATTCATTTTGAGTTTATTTCATGTATGGTGAAAGAAAGTGGTCCAGTTTCATTCTTTTGCATGTGGCTGTCCATTTTTCCCAGCACCACTTATTGAAGAGACTGTCTTTTTCCCATTATATATTCTTTTCCTACTTTGTTGAAGAGGAATTGACTGTATACTTGTGAGCTCATTCCTGGGTTTTCTATTCTCTTCCATTGGTGTACATGTCTCTTTTTGTGACAGGACCATACTGTTTTGCTTACTACAGCTCTGTAACATAACCTGAAGTCTGGAATTGTGCTGCCTCCACCTTTGCTTTTCTTTTCCAAGATTGCTTTAGCTATTTGGGTCTTTGTGCTTTCATATAAATTTTGGGATTGTTCTTGTTCTGTGAAAAACATTGTCAGTTTTGATAGGAATTGGATTAAATGTATAGATTACTTTGGGTAGTATCAATATTTTAATGATATTTATTCTTCCAATCCATGAGTGTGGAATATCTTTTGATTTCCTCAGTTCTTTCATCAGTGTTTGACAACTTTCAGAATACAGGTCTTTCACCACTTTGATTAGTTTTATTCCTAGGTATCTTATTAGTTTTGGTGGTATTGTAAGTGGGATTGATTACTTAATTTCTCTTTCACTGCTTCATTATAGAAATGCAACATATTGTTGTAGGTTGATTTTGTGAAATTGTTTATCAGTTTTACCATTTTTTTGGTGGAGTGTCTTGGCTTTTCTACATAGAATATTGTGTCATCTGCAAATAGTCAAAGTTTCACTTTTTTTTTTTAAGCTTTTTCCTTTATTTTTTTTTTAAGATTTTATTTATTTATTTGACAGAGATCACAAGTAGGCAGAGAGGCAAGCAGAGAGAGAAGAGGAAACAGGCTCACCGCTGAGCAGAGAGCCCAATACGGGCCTCGATCCCAGGATCCTGAGATCATGACCTGAGCCGAAGGCAGAGGCTTTAACCCACTGAGCCACCCAGGCGCCCAAAGTTTCACTTCCTCCTTGCCAGTTTGGACTTATATTTCTTTTGGTTGTTTGATTGCTGTGGCTAAGACTTCCAGTATGTGTTTAATAAAAACTGTGAGAATGGACATCCCTGTCTTTTTCCTTTTTTTGAATTTAATTTTTTAATTAACGTGTAATGTATTATTTGTTTTGGAGGTACAGGCCTGTGGTTCATCAGTCTTCCTCAATTCACAGTGCTTACCATAGCACATACCCTCCCCAGTGTCCATCACCCAGCCACCCCATACCTCCCACCCTCTTCCACTCGAGTAAGCCTCAGTTTGTTTCCTGAGATTAAGAGTATGTCGTGGTTTGTCTCCTTCTCTGGTTTCATGTTATTTCATTTTTCCTTCCCTTCTCCTATGAGCCTCTGTCTTGTTTTTCAAATTCCTCATATAATTGAGATCATATGATAATTGTCTTTCTCTACTTGACTTATTTCACTTAGCATAATATACTCTAGTTCCATCCATGTCATTATAAATGGCAAGATTTCAATTTTGATGGCTGCATAGTACTCCATTGTATTTTTATATATACCGTATCTTTTTTATCCATTCATATTTTGGTGGACATCCAGGCTCTTTCCATAGTTTGACTATTGTGGACATTGCTGCTATAAACATTAGAGTGCATGTGCCCCTTCAGATCACTACATTTGTATCTTTGGTGTAAATTCCAGTAGTGCAGTTGCTGGGTCGTAGGGTAGCTCTATTTTCAACTTTTTGAGAAACCTCCATACTGTTTTCCAGAGTGACTGCACCAGCTTGCATTCCCGTCAACAGTGTAGATGGGTTCCCCTTTGTCCGCATTCTCACCAACGTCTGCTGTTTCCTGACTGGTTTATTTTAGCCATTCTGAAGACTGGTGTGAGGTGGTATCCCATTGTGGTTTTGATTTATATTTCTCTTGATGCCAGGTGATGCTGAATACTTTTTCATGTGTTTTTTGGCCATTTGGATGTCCTCTTTGCAGAAATGTCTGTTCATGCCTTCTGCCCATTTCTTGATTTGATTATTTGTTCTTTGGGAGTTGAGTTTAATAAGTTCTTTATAGATTTTGGATACTAGTCCTTAACTGATATGTCATTTGCAAATATCTTCTCCCATTCTGTCAGTTGTCTTTTGGGTTTGTTGACTGTTTCCTCTGCTGTGCAAAAGTTTTTTATCTTGATGAAGTCCCAGTAGTTCATTTTTGACCTTGCTTCCCTTGCCTTTGGAGATGTGTCTAGGAAGAAGTTGCTGTGGCTGACATCAAAGAGGTCAAAGTTGCTGCCTGTGTTCTCAAGGATTTTGATGGATTCCTGTCTCATATTGAGATCTTTCATCCATTTTTGAGTCTATTTTTTTGTGTGGTGTAAGGAAGTGGTCCAGTTTCATCCTTCTGCAAGTGGCTGTCCAATTTTCCCAACACCATCTGTTGAAAAGATGTCTTTTTTCCATTGTACATTCTTTCATGCTTTGTTGAAGATTAGTTGACCATAGAATTGAGGGTCCATTTCTGGGCTCTCTATTCTGTTCCATTGATCTATGTATCTGTTTTGGTGCCAGTTCCATACTGTATGATGATTACAGCTTTGTAATGTGGAAAACCCAAATAAAGAATCATATCATCTGCAAAGAGTGGGAGTTTAATTTCTTCTTCAGTGATTCAGATGCCTTTTGTTGTTGTTGTTGTCTGATTGCTGAGGCTAAGACTTCTAGTATTATGTTGAATAGCAGTGGTGATAGTGGACATCCCTGTTGTGTTCCTGACCTTAAGGGAAAAGCTCTCAGTTTTTCCCCATTGAGAATTATACTTACTGTGGGCTTTTCATAGATGGCTTTTATGATACTGAGGTATGACCCTCTATCCCTACATTCTTCACCATCAAGAAAGGATGCTGTACTTTGTCAAATGTTTTTTTCTGCATCTATCGAAAGTATCATATAGTTTCTGTTCTTTCTTTTATTAATGTATTATATCACATTGATTGATTTGCGGATGTTGAACCACTCTTCCATCCCGGAATAAATCCCACTTGGTCGGGGTGAATAATCCTTTTAATATACTGTTGGATCCTATTGGCTAGTATTTCGGTAAGAACTTTTGCATCCATATTTATTATGGATATTGGTCTGTAATTCTTTTTTTCGATTGGGTCTTTGGTTTGGGGATCAAGGTAATGCTGGCCTCAAAGGTTTTGGAAGTTTTCCTTCCATTTCTATTTTTTGGAACAATTTCAGGAGAATAGGTATTGGTTCTTCTTTAAATGTTTGGTAGAATTCCCCTGGGAAGCTATCTGGCTCTGGGCTCTTGTTTGTTGGGAGATTTTTGATGACTGCTTCAGTTTCCTTACTGGTTATTAGTCTATTCAGGTTTTCTCTTTCTTCCTGGTTCAGTTTTAGTAGTTTATAGGTCTCTAAGAATGCATCCATTTCTTCTAGATTGTCTAATTTGCTGGCATATAGTTGCTCATAACATGTTCTTATAATAGTTTGGTTTTTTTTGGTGTTGGTTGTGATATCTCCTCTTTCATTTATGATTTTATTAATTTGGGTTCTTTCTCTTTTCTTTTTGACAAGTCTAGCCAGGGGTTTATCAGTCTTATTAATTCTTTCCAAAGAACCAGCTTCTAGTTCTGTTGATCTGTTCTACTGTTCTTTTGGTTTCCATTCCATTGATTGCTGCTCTGATCTTTATTTCTCTCCTCCTCCTGGGTCTAGGCATTATTTGCTGTTCTTTCACCAGCTCTTTTAGGTGTAGGGTTAGGTTTTATATTTCAGACCTTTCTCGTTTCTTTTTTTTTTTTTTTTTTAATTTTTTTTTTTTTAAGATTTTATTTATTTGACAGAGAGAAACACAGCCAGAGAGGGAACACAAGCAGGGGGAGTGAGAGAGGGAGAAGCAGGCTTCCTGCCAAGCAGGGAGCCCGATGTGGGACTCGATCCCGGGTCTCTGGGATCATGACCTGAGCCGAAGGCAGTCGCTTAACCAACTGAGCCACCCAGGCGCCCAGACCTTTCTCGTTTCTTGAGAAAGACTTGTATTGCTATACATTTTCCTCTTAGGCTCACCTTTACTGCTTTCCAAAGATTTTGAACAGTTGTGTTTTCATTTTCATTTGTTTCCATGAATTTTTTTAATTCTTTAATTTCCTGATTGACCCATTTATTCTTTTTTTTTTAATATAAAGATTTTATTTTTTATTTATTTGACAGAGAGAAACACAGCTAGAGCGGGAACATAAGCAGGAGGAGTGTGAAAAGGAGAAGCAGGGTTCCTGCTGAGCAGGGACCCCAATGCCAGGGCTCGATCCCGGGACTCTGGGGTCACGACCTGAGCCAAAGGCAGATGTTTAATAACTGAGCCACCCAGGTGCCCCTCATTCATTTTAGTAGGATGCTTTTGAGCCTCCATGTATTTGAGTTCTTTTCAACTTTCCACTTGTGATTTTGAGTTTCAAAGGACTGTGGTCCAAAAATATGCAGGAAATGATCTCAGTCTTTTGGTACCAGTTGAGACCTGATTTGTGACCCAGGATTTGATCTATTCTAGAGAATGTTTCATGTACACTCAAGAAGAATGTGTATTCTGTTGCTTTAGGATGGGATGTACTGAATATACTTGTGAAGTCCATCTGGTCCAGTGTGTCATTCAAAGCCCTTTGTTTCTTGTTGATCTTCTGCTTAGATGATCTGTCCATTTCAGTGAGGGGGGGTGTTAAAGTCCCCTACTATTATTGTATTATTGTCAATGTGTTTCTTCTATTTTGTTATTAATTGATGTATATAATTGGCTGCTCCCATGTTAGGGGCATAGGTATTTAAAATTGTTAGATCTTCCTGTTGGGTATTTAAAATTGTTAGATCTTCCTGTTGGATAGACCCTTTATGAAAAAGTGTACTTCCTCATCCCTTCTGATTGATTGTCTTTGGTTTACTAAAGGATTGCCACTCAGCTTTCTTTTGATGTCAATTAGCATAGTAAGGGGTTTTCCACCTCCTCACTTTAAATCTGGAGGTGTCTTTGAATCTAACATGAGTCTCTTGGAGACAGCGTATCAATGGGTCTTGTTTTTTTATCCATCCTGATACCCTCTGCCTTTTGATTGGGACATTTAGCCCATTTACATTCAGGGTAACTATTTGAAAGATATGAATTTAGTGCCATTGTATTGCCTGTAAGATGACTGTTACTGCATATGGTCTCTCTTCCCTTCTGGTCTGTGTTACTTTTAGGCTCTCTCTTTGCTTAGAGGACTCCTTTCAGTATTCCTTGTAGGAGTGGTTTGGTGTTTGCAAATTCTTTTAGTTTTTGTTTGTCCTAGAAGCTTTTTATCTCTCCTTCTATTTTCAATGATAACCTAGCTGGATATAGTATTCTTGGCTGCATATTTTTCTCGTTTAGTGATCTGAATATATTATGCCAGTCGTTTCTGGCCTGCCAGGTCTCTGTGGATAGGTCTGCTGCCAATCTAATTTCTACCATTGTAGGTTACAGACCTCTTGTCCTGAACTGCTTTCAGGCTTTTCTCTGTCACTGAGTCTTGTAAGTTTTACTATTAGATAACGGAGTGTCTATATTTTGATTTGGGGGGGGGGGTGGTTCTTTGTGCCTTGTGGATTTTGATGCCTGTTTCCATCCCCAGATTAGGGAAGTTCTCTGCTATAATTTGCTCTACCTCCTGCCCCTTTCTCTCTTTCTTCTTCTTCTGGGATCCCAATTATTCTAATATTGTTTCATCTTATGGTATCACTTATCTCTAGAATTCTCCCCTCATGATCTAGTAGTTGTTTTTCTCTCTTTTTCTCAGCTTCTTTATTCTCTATCATTTGGTCTTCTATATCACTAATTCTTTCTTTTGCCTCATTGATCCTAGCAGTAAGAGCCTCCATTTTTTATTGCACTTCATTAGTAGCCTTTTTGATTTCAACTTGGTTAGATTTTAGTTCTTTTATTTCTCCAGAAAGGGATTCTCTAGTATCTCCTGTGCTTTTCTCAAGCCCAGCTATTATCTGTATAATCATCATTCTGAACTCTAGTTCCAATATTTTATTACTGTCCATATTGATTAGGCCCCTGGTAGTCGGAACTGCCTCTTGTTCTTTTTCGTGAGGTGAGTTTTTCTGTTTTGCCATTTTGTCCAGAGAAGAATAGATGAATGAGAGAACAAAATGCTAAAAGGGTAACAACGCCCCCAGAAAAATGGTACACTAAACAAATCAGAAGAGACCTGAAACTGGGGGGGAAAGAAAGAAAAAAAAAGAAAAAGAAAGAAAGAAAAAAATGTGATCAGTCTGATGAATAGAACATAGGCACCCCCCTAGATTTTGGGTGTATTTTGAACTGCCTCCCAAAAGTTTAAAGAAAGAAAAGCTTATACACACACACACACACACACACACATACACACACACACACACACACACACTAATAAGGGTAAATATGATGAAGGGATGGAATATGACTGTAAAGAGGAAAATTAAAAAACATTTTTAAAAAGGAATTGATAAGTTGGTTGAAAAGAGCAGGGGAAAAAAATTAAGAAAATAAATAGAGAATACGATCAGGTTGGAGACTAGAACAGAGCATACACTAGATTTAGGGTATATTTTGGTCTATTAGAAGAAACTATTTCAAAATTTTAAAGAAATAAAAACATATACAAAAATAAGGCTAAATACAATGAGGGGATAGAATATGATGGTAAAAGTGAAAATTTAAAAAAGATGTTAAAAAAAAGAATTGATAAGAGAACATGTTGGTTGAAAAAGGAAAGAAGAAAAAAGAAAAAAAATTTTTTTAAGGATTTTATTTATTTGGCAGAGAGAAACACAGCAAGAGAGGGAACACAAGCAGAGGGACTGAGAGAGGGAGAAGCAGGCCTCCCACTGAGCAGGAAGCCTGATGTGGGGCTTGATCCAAGGTCTCCAGGATCATGACCTGAGCCGAGGGCAGTCACTCAACCAACTGAGCCACCCAGGCGCCCCAAAAGAAGAAAAAAATTTTTTAAAGATTTTATTTATTTATTTGACAGAGAGAAACACAGCTAGAGAGGGAACACAGCAGGGAGTGTAAGAGAGGGAGAAGCAGGCTTCCCGCAGAGCAGAGAGCCTGATGCAGGGCTCCATCCCGGGACTCTGGGATCGTGACCTAAGCCAAAGGGAGATTCTTAACAACTGAGCCACTCAGTCACCCCCAAAAGGGAAGAAATTTAAAAAAAAAAAAAAAACCTCTAAAAGACTAAAGAATCGTGGGGGAAAAGCCATGAATTCTATATGCTGTATTCCCCTAGTGCTGGAGTGTTGCAGTTCTCATTGATTGGTGAACTTGGTCTTGGCTGGATGTTCTTGCTGATCTTCTGGGGGAGGAGAGTGTTGCAGTGATTTTCAAATGTCTTTGCCCAAGTTGCAGTGCTCTTGCCAGGCTAAGTAATCTGCTCATTTGCTCTCAGTAGCTTTTACTCCCTGAAAGCGTTACAGACAACTTTGGAGGATGAGAGTGAAAGTGGTGAGCTCCTAATTTCTGGCCCCAAAGGAGCCAAGAACTCAGGCCCCACTCTTCTTTGAGACCTCAGAGAAAAGCAGTCCATCCCTCCTGTCTCATTGGTCTCTGGCGGTACACTGTGCTCACCCAGCCTGTGACGGAGTGTTTCTGTCTCTGGGACATGGTCCTGTTTGGAGTCTCCAAACCTAGCAGATTCCTGCAGTGGGCTCCTGTGCTGCTCCTCCCCAGGAGAGGAAGGGGAGTCTCCCTGAATCTGCCACCTGTGGGATCTCTGCTCGAACAGTAGTGGCCTGACTGTGCCTCCGATCACGGTTTATGACAACCCCGAACTGAGAACTCACTCTTTGGCTCAGTCTTTGCAGCCGCCTTCCCTACTTTGATACTTGGGAACTCTGCCACACTCAGGCACCCCTGGTCTTTCTTTGACCCTGAGGGTCCTGATACCACACTGTCCCAGTGAGGATTCCACGCCACTACTTAGCCAATGGAGCAACGTCCCTCCATGGAGCAGACTTCTAAAAGTTCTGCTTTTGTGCTCTGCAGCTCTATCACCCACCAGGAGCCAGCTGCTGTAGGATCTTTCCCACACACCCCACCGCCGCCATGGTCTGTCTTTCCACATACCGCCTCGGATTCACTCCTGCACATATCCTACCTTCCAGAAAGTTGTAGCTTTTCTGTTCATAGAGCTGCTGCTATTATTTTCTTTGATCTCCTATGGAGTTTGTAGGTGTTATGGTTTCAGAACTATCTAGCTGAATTCCTGGGACCAGAGGAAATTTAGGTCTCCTGCTCCTCTGCCATCTTGCTCCTCCCACTACCTGTCTTATTCCTGACTGTAGATGAAAAGCTGTCAGTTTTTCCCAATTTAGGATGATGTTAGCTATGGGTTTCTCATATATGGCCTTTATTATGTTGAGGTATGTTTCCTCTAAACATACTTTATTGAGAGTTGTTTATCAGGAGTGGATGTTGCACTTTGTCAAAATCTTTTTCTGCATCTGGTGAAATATCACATGTTTTTTATTCTTTCTCTTATTAATGTGTAGTGTACCACATTGATTGATTTGAAATTGGAATTGATTGATTGAAACACCTGGCAACCCAGGAATAAATCCCACTTGATCATGGTGAATTGTATTTTTAATGTATTGTTTTATTTAGCCTGCTACTGTTTTTTTGAGAACTTTTGCATATATGTTCCTCAGCGTTAGTAGTTCCCTTTGTTAAATGTTGCCTTTATCTGGTTTTGGCATCAAGACAATGCTGACCTATAGAATGTATTTGGAAGTTTTCCTTTCTTTTCCATTTTTTGGAATAGTTCGAGCTTTACACGTTTGATAGAATTTGCCTGTGAAACCATCTGGTCCTGGAATTTTATTCCTAGAGTTTTTGGATTGCTGATTCAATTTCCTGGCTGACTATTGGTCTCTTCAAATTTTATATTTATTCCTGTTTCAGTTTTGGTAACTTTTTAGAAATTTATCCATTTCTTCTAGGTTGTCCAGTTTGTTGGTATATAGTTTTTCGTAATATTCTCTTATAACTGTACTTCTGTGGTGCTGATTCTTATTTCTCCTCTTTTGTGACTTTATTGACTTGCATCCTTTCTCTTTTTTTTTTTTTGATAAGCCTGGCTAGAGGCTTATCAATTTTATTAATTTTTCAAAGAAACAGCAATGGTTGCAATTTTCTGTTCTATTGTTTTCTTAGTTTCTATATCATTTATTTATGCTTTGATCTTTATTATTTCCTTCCTTCTGCTGGTTTATTCTTTGTTTACGGTTCTTTTTGTAGCTTCTCTTAGTGTAAAGATACGTTGTTACTTGAGATTTTTTTTTCTTGCTTCTTCAGATAGGCCTTTATTGCTATATATTTCAGTCTTAGAATCACTTTTGCTATATCCCACAGGTTTTGGACTCTTGTGTATTCATTTTCATTTGCTTCATTTTCATTTGTATATACTTTTTTTTATTTCTTCTTTTATGTCCTGGTTAACCCATTCACTGTTTAGTAGCATATTATTTAACCTCCATGTATTTGTGGTCTTTCCAGAGTTTTTCTTGTTGAAGTCTAGTTTCATAGCACTATGGTCAAAAAAGGCACATGGTATGACTTCAGTCTTCTTGAATTGATTGAGCCCTGTTTTGTGGCCTAATATGTGATCTGTTTTGAAGAATGTTCTGTATACACTTGAAAAGAATGTGTATTTTGCTGTTTTAGGATGGAATGTTCTGACGATATCTGTGAAATCCATCTGTTCCAGTGTGCCGCAAAGCTCTTGTTTCCTTGTTGATTTTCTGTTTAGATGATCTGTCCGCTGACGTTAGTGAGGTGTTACAGTCCCGTACTGTTACTGCATTATTATCAATTAATACCTGTATGTTTGTTATTGTTTCACGTCTTTGGGTGC